>CANSGD010001011.1:0-266968 GCA_947645195.1 Patellifolia procumbens | reverse complement strand
TTTTAGAGAGATTCAGATGTAGGTGGCCAAAAGAACCCACATAAGAGAGGTTACAGTGCCCACAAAGATTGTAAATTCTTCTCCTATGGACAATAAGTGGTTTTCCCCACGAACTTAGGGGTCTCTTGCAATATCTTGCATGTGCATTTTTGCTGATTCTTATTAGTTTCTACATGGTATACTTTCAATCTCCACACTTTATTAGCGCCCAAAGTAAGACTTAGATCCCCCAAATGGTAGCAAGAACCTAGACTTGTGTTTTGTGGCTACGAGATTGTGTTCAATGGGTATAATGGACGACTGGTGTGGAAGCTTTCGGTGTATTACTGGTTATTTGTGTGCATAAAATGCATATATCTGCTATAGGATTAGAAGATTGCATATGAGGTGTTAAGGATTATATGTACCAAATATCCTTGGAATAGCGAAAGAAGATTAGAAAATCGCATATAAGCATGTGCAGCTGGTATTTGGCGAAAAATGGGCAAAGAAACATGAACTTAATCGATCAAAATGATGTACATGATGCCCTCCTCGTAAATAAGAAGGTATATCCGATGCGTCGTTTGTTTGATTTTGAGACGACTAGTGGTAGTCGCGGTGGCGAATTTATAAACGATTTTAATATGATGATAAGTTGATCGACTAGTGTGAATATCGCCTTTGGTGATAAGTTAAAGGCTTGCACTAGCGGCTTCTTTGCCTATAGAATGAGAGCTGACTTGGGACTTCACTTTGAATGAGAATACTCTAAGGAGGATTTTGAGGAGTCATTTGAAGGAGCATAGTGTAACTAAGTGCGGAGGGAGGACGAGGAGACAACAATCAAAATCTAAGCGAGAGAGGGTTAAGGATAGGTTTGGTGTTGGGAATGTGGCGAGAAAGGTCACCGGGGAGAGAGACATTGATAAAGGGAAGAATGGAGGATCAAAATAGTGATGGTTCGACGAACTTTGTTTGTAGTATGTGCTTGACGTGCTGGTCCTTAGCGTAGGAGTGCATAATGAGTTTATGGATCTTGGATTTGGGTTTTCTCTTATCATGCTTCCCAAAGAGTTTGGTTAACCCCAAAAGTTGAGTCACGGTAGTATTTGTGGGTGGTTCATGGAAAGTTGCAAACTTTGCACTACCGCTAATGTTGTGATGATAGCTTGAGGGGTAAGGTGCGGGACAATGTACACCACAAGGAATACGACAAAGGTGACGAAGGAAAGGAATATATTACTAAGGGTGTCTTTTTGTCAAATGTCTGGAAAGTCAGGTTGCATTAGCGAGTGTGGATTAGGAACGAATAAGGTGAAGAAGGCACACAAGAGTGTGGGGTGAAAGAACGAGCCTAGAGGAGGATGTTTTACTTGGGTGGGAGCATCTTCGGAATGCTCGAAGAACTAAGTGAAGAATCCTTTTTCCTCATGATGTGATAACAAAGGACCATGGGGTCAAGAAGCAAGTGGATTTCACTACGTGTACGAATGCAGAGTGAAGATGGCAAAAGGCGTATGACTACATTTATTTTGGACACAATGTCACTAGAAAATTATAAGGTGGGAGCTTCTCTGGCTGAGGTGGAGATACGAGGAAGAGGAAGAACTGTGACTACAAGCGAGAAAAATAAAGAAGACAGAATGCTGCTGCAGCAGACGGGCTGGCATAGGGCTCGGGCTGCCTGCTGGACGGGCAGGCACAAGTCTCAGCATAGGCGGGCTTGTTTGAAGCAGGCAGGCATAAAACTTCAGCAGGAGAGGGGGGCCCATTGGACGATTTTTGTTTTCTTTTCGGGTTTTCTTGTACTAGAGATTACGGTTCTTTCCCCAATGTGGATAATATAGCCATTTTATGTTATTGTTTAAAGAGAGAGATTTAGAGAGATTAAGATCTAGAGAGGCAGAAGAATCTAGAGGTTAGAGTGCCTAGAGAGATTGGTGAACTCCTTTTGTATTGTCATCTCATACTCTTGTAAATCCTTGTGGCACTTAGTGATTCTTGACTCAGATCTTCGGTTTCCTTGGTATATCTTGGCTGCTCTTAATTGCATATTTTTATTGTTTGTGTCTCGTGTTTCCCGCCTATTATGCTCTCAATTGCAAAGTTGTTAGCATCTAAGGTGAGACTTAGATAGTTAGATCCTTGCACGTGTTACCTGAACGTCCATTGAGCTCATATACACTCTCCTACTCTTGTAAATTTAGATAATAATCAGCAGTCTGCAATTATTCTCTTGTTTTGCTGAAACTAATTTAGTTGCCTTCACTTCTGCACATCTGTTGAGGTTTTTATATGGCTATTAGACTTTGCTAAGCTATCAAATTGGCCATCCAAAGAAAAACAAGTTTGACCCTGACATTTGAAAGAGAGAATAACTTCAGCAGTTCCAAACATAAAAAAAAGATTGAATAGGTAATTGATTGTAACTTGTGTTGCAAAAGGGTCTTGGTAGGCATAAATGATACGCATTATAATTATTTCTCTGGATTCTTATGGCAAGCTTCTTTGTTAATAAGAATCAAAATGACATTTTCCCTTTATTTGGAGCTCATTCTGACGGATAGCTACACTTAGACAGATTGAAATGAGCCCGATAAAATGGTTGACAAGATTTCTGCAGCTACCTTGTTTTTTTCTTTCTATAATCTGTTAAAAGAAACACTGAACCTCAATCAGAATTTTGCTCATTCCAAATCTCAACTTTGTGACTAAGTATGCTATACGCAAAAATGCAATCTAAGGGGCCCCGACATTGTAGGAATCAATTTGAAGATTTTTTTAACACTCTTTGACTGTTTCTTGTTTTATCGCCAGAAGAAACTATTTGATAATATTTTTGACACTTTTTACTGTTTTTTACTTTATCATTAAATGACTTGATTGAACATCCGACTAATTACTGAGCAAATGAACGTTGGATAACTTTGTAATCGAAAATTTGTTTGTAAAATGGCAAGTCCAAAGTCGTCACAACTTCAAAGAACTAATAAGTTAACATTCATCTTTTGGTGTAAATTTTAAGTGCAGGATTGTGTAAATTCTCATTTTTTATTTGCTTGTCTCAGATATTTGCAAGGACAAAGTACTTCTTGTTTGTACTGTGGACTTTCAATTTGTTTTTCCTGATATTTAATCGAGTCTATGGAGGATATTCTTTCTCCATCTTCGGGTGAGTTCTTCACCCTAGAGGCCTGGATCTAAGGTTGGCTTCCTTTTAAGGTCTTTGTTTAGAAACCATCTCACCGTTACTTGGTTAAATGTTTCTGTCTGTGTGTAGGCAACAGTGGGCATATCTGGACAGTTTCCGGAGGTACATTCAGGTGGCACATTTGCTTTAACTTTGGTATCGTCACTGCTCTGTCTTTCCCATGGTATTGAACATGGAGTTTCACTTGGAAAAATCGACACACTTTCTGTGTAGTTGGTGTCAGATAGATGACAACATGGTCTCATGAGCTGTATATTCCCATTTTGGTTCCCTGAGGTGTGCTGAATTTTTTCACGCATCCATTTTGGTGACCCAGTGGCGGAGCTGGTTTTCACTCTAGATTTTTTTATAAAATATCACAAAAATCATTAAACGCTCCTCACTCTTGCATGCTGCTGCTTCACGAAGACAGTCAAGAGATGCCGTCAATGGTGATGGCAGTAAGTCAGGCACTCTGCGTGGAAGAAGAAAACCTTGGTCAGACACGCAGCTCTGGAAGAATAAACTGATTTTCGTGCTTTACAATTCCCACAAGTGAAGTGGTATACAAGACTATCAAATGGGTAAAGCCCACGTTGCTAATGCTACAACTATATCATAGTATATTTAAGTTAATGCCAAGCCCATAACTACAAACCCAATACAAATATATCCTAGTCTCTAATAATTTATTTAAGATTAACTATCCGTACACCAAATTTAGAACTCATATCTTGTCCCTTTGACTTTTTTGGACCAGTTAGACTGAGACTTTTTTTAAGCCTTGTAAGATGATAATTATAAATTCGTTTTGCTCTAAATTACGTGAAATTAGGTTATACATTTTGCTCTAATTGTCCTAAATTACTCGAAATTATTGCTATACGAGTCCTTTAAAATCACAATTAGTTCTTGTTTGAATTTACTCATTAGGATTTTTATTTTTCTTTCTTGAGAATTGATTAATTGTAAAATAGTTAATAATTTCCTTCCCTAGTTGCTGGGTTGTATATTTACTTCCTGGGATCTGTACATTGTTGTTGTTGGTGAACCGCCATAACATACTGAAAAATCAATACTTTCCTTCCACTAAGTTGCTCGCTTTCACCCTTTTTTTCGTAAGAGAGAAATTTTTTATGGATGTTAATTTTTAGATTTTATAATTGAAATTGTTCTTCTTGACCCTGTAATGTATGAATACTTGAATTTCATGGTAAATTTTTCAATCTTATGAAACCTGTAATGTTTGAGGATTCATATTAATAATTAACTTAGATATAATATATGTGTTTAATAAGATTGTTTTATAGGTTGAATAGTTGAATTCATGTTAGATTTAACATTGTTTTTAGTTTAGATTTCAAATTGTGGTTAATGGTTATCATTATTTGTTGGAGTTTTGATGTGATTGCTTGATTGAAAGTTGCAAAATTCTGTCCAAAAGAATATCTAAGTTCAGAATTGATTTTCTTATGCACTTGAGAATTTCATTGTCACTAGTACGAAAGGGTGTCAACAAGAGGTATCTCCATGGGAGGTACCGAAATTTGCACGTCCCACCACTTTACTATCGTCATAATTGTTATATGTAGCTATGTACTACCCCTAGTATATATTACCACCAGAGTTTTTAGGCAACAACATTGAAACATACATCACTATCGTTTAAGCTACCACCAGCCCACCAAATATGTGTCTGCACTCCTTTGGAAATCTCACTTCCATATCTTCCTTTTAACAGTAACAAAAATAATTCTATTAGATTCTAAGATCATCATGCCTTCTAATTATCTTTCAATGGAGAGTTTAATAGTGTAAGTGTCAGGTCACTGACATAGTAATATGACACTCTTGTCATTGATTGGAATTTTATAAATTACAGACACAATATTGGAAATGTCCTATATTTCTTCTCTTATCCATTAGAAGCAAACTATAAGATTCATGATGTAGACGAAGGATTACATAAGTGTACGTAATTAAGCAAAGCTAGGTGTCTCTTTTTTGTAAGAGGCAATTTGGTATATTCTAATGATAATGTGATTGTTCTTGCTGAATGCTATTGGGCCTTTGCTGGAGCAGAAGGTTAGTAATTATTTGCGTTTTAAGAAAATAGTTTACGTTCCAGAGACTCTTTGAGGATGATAAGACTAACACTTAGAGAAACTAGGTTTTTTAGTAGATTAATGCTCCTGACTTAAATTTGATCTTGTTGATCATTTAGGCAAATGACCTCTCAAAGACAAAAAAAGCTGACTGATGACTTGGCTCCTTGCAACACTACCGCAGTGTTGCAGTTTTGGTGTTGTCATGGTGTTGAATGTTTGTATAGCTTTCTTTACTCTCCATTTCACTTTAGAATCTATTTCTTTGCAGTTACCCTGCGCATGATAAGCTTTGGATGTGATTACCATTGGGCACTGAAAGATTCTCGCTTTGATCAGGAGGTAGTTGTATATTCCTTACTCTGTATTTTTTGGAATATGCGACTCTGTAGTAGTCTCCTACAGTCTTACTCAACATCATACTGCTGTACTTTGAGTCTTGAGAATTAAACGAGCTCAAGGCTTTTCATCATGCTATTGCGATTTCGCCTGCTAAACTAGTTGACTGTATCATTGGTAAAGGTTAAGTTTGGCTGTCCCCTGGTGACTAATGGTTTCTTGTGGAGGGTGGGGATCTTAGATCAGCCTAATCAAGGATTCCTGCCAAGTCTTTTATTTTATAATATATTTTTATTGCAAATTTGAAAGAAAGGAAAGCTAGAAAAGCTTGTGGTGGTATCTATTCGAGTTAAATGATTTCTGATATCTAATACCAGCTATCGCTTTAGTCGAAATCCCAGCGGATTGCAGATTTAAACCTACATCTTGGTTTTAAACCCAGCTAGTAGGCTCTGTTTCTATCTTATGAGCTTCCCGAAAATTCTTCTTTTTTTAAAAAAAGAACCTCCATCCAGAAAAAAATGGTTTAAATAGTTTTGGGCAGATGAGCTAACTTTAATTTGTGGTTTTCATGAATGTGCATTTACCATAAAGTTTCTCCATATTATGCTTGTTTGGATGTCCTGATTTTTGCAGGTTTATCTCCCAAAATGTAGATAGTTTGTTTCTTCCAAATATGCCCGTGGAAAAATCTGAATCTTTTTGAAATCAACTACAAATTTGAATACAGAAGGAATATGTTTTGGAGAACTGCCAGGGAATAAATTAAGTGACTATTAAAAACTTTATTGGTTCTCACTACAAATAGAGTTTCATGCCTTATCCCTAATTATGTTTAAGCAAAATTATAGAAGGTTTCTATTAATTAAATATGTATCGAGATTAATCTAATACTCCTTCCTTCCCATCTTACTTGATACAGTTTACCCGGCACAGGTTTTAGAGTTATTTGACTTCTTTTTTTTATTGTGAGTAGTTAGTTGTTGGTATTATTTAAGTCCATATAGTACAACGTGGGACAAATGTGAGCCATGAGTGTATCGCAAAAGTAAAATAAAAAGCTAAAGAGAGAGAATGCAATAAGACAAATGTGGACCCATCTCATAATAATTAAAAAATATTTTTAGTGTAGGACCATGCTATTTATAGAAGTGTAGCAAGTAATATGGGGTGGACGAATATGAGAAGTGTATTAAGTAATATGGGACGGAGGGAGTAAGATCTAAGATTTTCCATCCTTGTGTATAAATCATAATGGATAGTCAAAGGAAAATGTGTAAAAAGCTTAAAATGAGAATTGCAGTGATTTATAAAGGGAGGAAGTAATTCTCTTGCATCATGTCAACGATATGCCTTATTTTGTCAAAAGCCAGGATATACGACATGGAGGATGGCCTTTATTACATGTTGGGCAGAACATGCATCTTAGTGCAATTAATTTGAGAACATCCAAACGGAATCTCTCTTATTGCTTTGCCTTTCTTCTTAATTGGATGGATTTCAACTTCCCCACCCTATACCTCTTTTTGAGTTATGCGACTAATTACTGACATAATTCAAAAGAACATAAGACAGACAGTAAATTAGCTGATGGTGACAAGGGGATAGCACCCTACAAGTTAACAAACTAAAGGGGCTTTCAAGGGGGTGCAAAATGCATCATTATCTTTAATCTACCTGTTTCTGTTTGTTTCCTTTTGGACTTTCTTTCATTGTCTGTGTTGCTTTTATCATATTGCTTTTGTCCAAATGGCTTAGGCATCCTTGAGAAGCAGCATGAAGGTTGATGTACTTGTCAATGTGATATTTGCTTAGTGATATTTGCTTATACGTTTGCATCCTTGATGCAGAAGCATGTTCGACGTTGTTCAATCTGTAAACCAGGAAGAACATGCTATGTATATCTACAGGTAATTTTAGCCCTTTAAGTTTATGGATGCCCTTTTTCAACTCTTAAGGAATAGTAAGAGAAAAGTTATCAACATGCTGGTTTGACCTTCCTGGACATTTGATAAAGATGACGTTAGTGATGTTGCTTGATCTATTGTAGGAGAGGAGCTTGGAGGAAGACAAATACCCATATATCATATACCTATGCTATTTGATATATGCTCCACTTTATATTGCTGGACCTATTATTACTTTCAATGCATTTGCTTCACAGGTATGTCATTTTGCACTCTCTTAAAGTAGTATGTATAACATCAGCTTTTCTATTAAAACCGTTGGCTGTAAAGAATAAGGAACTTAATAAATGTGTAGTGCACTAGTGTATCATCCTTGTCTCCTTGATGTCACAACTTGGAGTCACTACCTATGATTTTTCCCCATTTCTTGGTAATTGAGAAAAGCACCATCAGCTCTTGCCATTTTGCATATTTGTTTGTATATGGGGGTTCTGCTTATCTCTTGATTCTTGCAGTAGAATGTATTTTTATCCTGCTTTGATGTAAGTCGAATATTTAATTCCTATAAATTTCGATCTGCGGATCAGAGTGCATAGTTAACTTGGTGCCATTTCTCTTTCTGGAGGATTCCAAGAGTATGATTAGCTGTGCTAGATGATTGCCCTTCAGTCAAGTCAGTCTTTGTACATGAACTGATCAAAGTCGGCCTAGAGCCCCGGACTGGACTAGACCACATGTTTCATCAGGCTCATTTTTTCATCTCTAGTTTCTGTTTGGTACGAAAATAAGCAACAGAAAGCGTGACCCTTAGTAGAGATTACTGTAGTTGTACTATTGTTATATAGGGACTTGGGAAAGCAGTATGTAGTTTATGTCAAATTTACTGATCATTATGCCTTAGATTGATACTTAATATTGACGTCCTTCCTATCCAACTGTACTTTAACATGTCTTTCTGCATTGGTATATTAAGTTATTGAGATGTATTGAAATCACGGAGTCAGCAGTCTCTTCATCTACATGCAAGTGCAACATATGAGCAGTTCCTTTGTAATTCAATGATTGATAACTATGAATTATGTACATTGCTATTGTAGCTTGACCCACTAGAAAGAAAATAACTGTAGCAGTTAACGTTTTGATTGAATAGATGCAGCAACAACTCACTTTTATATAGTACATGGGCTCCATGTTGACGCAATTGCTATAGCCTACGTTCTCCCCTCCCCCCTTCCAACTAAAAAAGATAGAAAAACCTTTTGTCCTTGGCCCTCGTGATTGCCTCTGCTCTTTAATAGTGAACTCTGAATTTTAGGGTTTAGCAGCATATAATTTGCTTATAAGCGTCATCATGAAACTTCATAAGATATGCTAATTATTATTTATCCCTTTCAGATAGACCAGCCTCAGAATACATATTTGCTCAAAGATGTGGCTATTTATGGGTTAAGATGGACCTTGTCTCTTGGCCTAGTCGAACTAATTACTCATTTCTTCTATTACAATGCCTTTGCACTAAGGTGAGATATGCTTATATTATATACGTATAAAAGAAGGCCAGAGATTTTCTTATATTATATATGTATAAAACGAGGCCAGAGATTTTCCTACACTGTCTAACTGCCAGGGTTGTTTCAATTTTCAGTGGCTTGTGGAAACAGCTATCTGCTTTCGATGTCTTTATCATGGGGTATGGGGTAAGAGCTGCTAAATAATGTTCCTTTTGTTTCCAAAGTGGTTTAGTTAGTTCTCAATATTGATTGAATGATGTTGGCCCAATGGCACTGGTTTCTTGAAAGGCTGTCATCATTATTGATAGGCCTGATTCTTTGTACACTGTTGATTTGAATTAGAGGTGATCACATAGCCCGGCCTGCTTGACTTGGCTATAAACGACGAGACAGGAATTTCCGTCCTATTTTTAGGACCTGGCCCCAATTATGGGCAACAACTGGGGTATTGGAAATGTCAAAATCCCGACCGATTTTTACTTTTTAGGACCTTAGAGGCTTGGACAAAAAATTCGGCGCGAAGTTGGGCCTGGCCCGCTACGGCGGACATATTTTGCAATTTTCGGCGCAAACCGCCCCGCCCCAATTTTATCAGGTCTACTTTGATCTATGAGATACGCACCCATGTATACGTCATTCTAAGTACTTAGTGAAGCATGTTGCATATATTTTTTGTGTCTCACTAGGTTGCAGAATTCTCATGAAGTTGGTATAGCTCTATATTCTGCATAGAATGCATGTACGTGGTCTTCTGAAGTCTGCTCAGATTTCCGAATCAAAAATGAAAAAGTTAGCTGAGCGCTGTTGATTGTTTGTTTCTTTGAAATTACATTTACAAAGGTTCGAAATCTCCCTTAGTTGCAAGCTTTTATGCCGGTTGCCCAAGATCCTTTCTCGATATGTGACCTAGGGAAGAGTGGCCACCATTTGAGCAGGAGCTATATAAAATGACTGTTTGTGTTAATCAGTATTATTTCATATTTGTGTAAAATTCTTGATATTACTGGTAAAGTGCTTAGCCGAGAGATGTTCTTTTGAGATTAAGGGAGAGAGGGATAGGGAAAGAGCATCTAAAGGTGCTCAAACTTTCTAGTTTCGTTTAAGAAATAATAGTCTCAGCTATTGCAGACTACTAGCTATTTCTTTGCTTCAAAATTTGGCCTCACTCTTTCCTGGTATGATTTCCATAATGCTAGGTCCTGAATTTCATGTGGCTGAAGTTTCTTCTCATCTGGCGCTACTTTCGGTTCTGGTCATTGGTAGGCCACATCTATTTTATTAAATCTAGTTTTATGTGCTGCATTACTCTTTAAGGTCTTGTACATTCCCATCTATTCATCAAAAGATACTTGTGTTGTATCTCTTGTGGCATTTCATTTTGAGTTGTAATAATTTCTTGCAATTGGTCTCACAGCTTAACGGTATTGAGGCTCCTGAAAATATGCCTAAATGCATTAACAATTGCCATAACTTGGAGAGTTTTTGGAAAAGTTGGCATGCATCCTTCAATAAGTGGCTTGTGAGGTATGTGTTTTATAGGTTTTGTGTACCGCCGTCTTTCTCTACTAGTATGCAATGAGCCATGAACTGAATGCGTATTTGATGATTGGTGTGGAAGCTAGGTACATGTACATCCCTCTTGGCGGTGCACAGACAAAGCTGCTAAATGTGTGGGTTATATTCACATTTGTTGCTATCTGGCATGATTTGGAATGGTAATTCCAGTAATCAATTGCCTGCCTATGGCATTTATCTTGAATATTTTTGTGGCACATTTCTTTCAAGTTTGTATTGTTATTTGTGAACTTTTTGACTTGGCTGCAGGAAGCTTCTATCTTGGGCATGGCTGACTTGTATCTTCTTTATTCCAGAAATATTATTGAAATCAGCAGCTAAAACTTTTCAGGTTATGTGAGATTCGCAATTTTTCTTCACTAATCATATCTTGGCACTGAAAATGTTTATTGAAAAAAGTTACTTTGCAAATTGCAATCAAGTAGTATTCGTATCACATTCATTAGTCATGCTAGGTATAGCATGGCTGGATGGGCATAGACTTAGAATCATTAATAGGAAAATCCATAAGCAAATATATCATGTCATCATGTCTTTCGGTACCCTGCACATCTGAATATATGGGAGTAAAACACATGCTAAGGTCTCAGAGTCAACTTGGAAAGTTTACTAGAAGAAAACCAAAGGTTACTAGACATAGCATAGCCAGGTAAATATTGTGTCAAATTCAATCCCTTCTTGGCCAACCTGTTGGGTCGATTATTAGTTTGGAACTTTGGAGATATAGTTATCAAAACCTTTGGAATGATGGTTGTCTAATTCAATTTACTATGCCCGTCACTCATCGTATTATATTTTTTTCTATAGGGCAATTGCTTTCTCTTGCCTCCTTTCAGTTCAGGAAATCGAATTAGTGATTGTCTTGCCAGTTAGCTTTGGTAATTGTCACAACAAAGCTACAGTAGCTTAGTAGATTACGTATTCTAAGAGCTAGTAACCTTATAATTCAAACTTTGAAGAACTAGAACATCTATGATGTAGTTGTGATAGAGGTAAAAAAGCTATCCGCCGAAAAGATTTGGTGGTTGTCTCACAGACAGCCATGTACTGACCTGAAGCCAAAATGACTCCTGTATATAGCCACCCAAACCACTAATTTTTCGATTCGACTGGCTGTTGTATCCTCTAGAGCCTAGACACATGGAACCTACACAAACTTTTATACTTCAGTAGTATTGGAATCAGTGATTTGATACCGTTTGGATGATAAAGTCCACTAGTCTCATCTAGATCTGACTCACTAACTCCCCCTCCCCCGTGTTTTTGGGGTACTTGGGAGAATCTGGTGTGAACTGGAGTAAGTCCTGTAACTCTTAACCCTCACTGCTTCAACATACAGAGGACCTTCCAAGGTATTGGTTGAGAGATGCACAATTAAAAGCATGACATTGACAATCAAGCAACATGTTATTTGCTAACTTTTTACCAGTACATCTTTCATCTCATGCTTTATGCGTTTACTTGACACATCTGGTTAATTTTCCAGGTGGAAAGTACTTTCTGGAAGTTTTTCTTCCATGAACTTAGTGCAATATCTGGGGCTGTAACAATTACTTGTCTCATGGTATATCTCAACTCATGCAGTCTCAAACCTTTAGTCCATCTTTCCGCATGAATCTTCTGCTGTTTCACAAGTTCTATTGCTATCACTACCTATCTAGTAACTGTCATTTTGGTAGTGGAACTGTGGAAGTATGAGAGTGAAAATGAGATCTCGATTTAACTTTGCCTGCTCTATTGCTTACAACTTTAACAGCATGTTTCGTAAGGGGTATTATATGACGGTAATGATAATGAAATCATGTGTAGGGATGAAAATTCCCTACATATGGTGTAATGAGGTATCTACAAACATGTGATTTTCTTCACAAATTGTTATTCTCACTCAATACCACCTTTAAAGTGGTAATGGATGAGAATGAAATTTTATTAAGGAAATCACAATTTTGGGATACACAAGAATTACTTACTACATGTATGATACCACTTACGGAAAATAAATAAATAAATAAAAATACAGAAGTACATATGAATTTATTACTATTAGTACTTTCTAATACCATTTACCAAATGGGCCATTTAAGGTTATAATTTTTGTGGTGGATGAATATTTTTGGCCCACAAAGTGACAATCATGCCCAAACCTGAAATGAATTTGAATCTTGTAAAATTTCCTGCTTTAGTGCCCGCAACTTTCATGGTTAAATGATTTGGAGCAAAACTTCCAGCACTGCTAGGCTCAAAGTAAAAATCATGTGTCTATTATCCTTCTCTGGTCAATACTTTGTTTATGAAGGTTTATATGGATGATCTTATGGTGATGCTTGATTGTTTGTGCAGATTGCTAATCTTGTTGGCTTCGTTGTAGGACCATCAGGAATCAATTTCTTGATTTCTGGTTTCCTTCAGAAAGAGGGTAATGGGACACAATATCCAAGTTGTTAATATTCAGTCTCAGTCCAAGCAATATTTATGTTTATGCAACTCCTTTTTCTTTAAACAGGACTTCCTGTACTTGCTGGCATATTTTTCACCTTCTACTTGGGAACAAAGGTATGCTGACTAAATGAGGTAGTAATCTTTTGGTGGGAGGTCCTGCAATTTTGACAACAATGGACACTCTTTGTTCTTTTGCAGCTTATGTTTCATATTCGTGACGCCAAGGAACGATCATCTTGAGTTAAACATGCACAGAAGCTGGTAAACCACGTCAGCCATTGGCAGTAAAAGATTCTGTGGAATTCTATGACATGACGATCAATGCTGAGGCCATTATATCTTTGCGCTTCTGAAATTGCGGCTGGAAGAAAATAGATTATGCTGTATGGTATTTAAGGGTTGGACTGCCTTGGCACCTTATGGTGAGAAGACAGACGCGCAGCCTAGAGAATTTTGCTAACAATATGTGCAGTAGAGCGCTGAGGTCACAGGGGGATAATGTGTATTATGACTTGCTTGGTCCTGAGACTCCTGACAAATGGAGGCCTTGGAGGATTCAAAATATTGTATTTCTGTATAATTCGGCAATTGATTATGTAAACAAGCGCTTTTGTGTTTTTAAATGAAGTAAACTACATAATCCATTTTTATTCTCAAGCGATGCTTTTCGATTTCAGGCCATTGCTTGTGTTGTGTCGATAGATTAATACTTCCACATCCGTTTATTTTATTTGTTGGTAAAAACTCTTATCTACCCAGGGTCAGAATAACTACTAGAGATACTTAGATAGATATTAATGGTTAGTGGAGTCCATTAGCTCAACATTGCAATCATTCTTTTGAAACCATTAGATTTCCTTAATAATTAATTAATTACTTGACCATTTGACACGTAGGGTCAAAATGTTCCACTAGTAAAATAGGGGCGCGTTTGGTTTGTTTAGAGGAAAGGGAACGGGATAGAGAAAGGTTTACAAGGAGAATGGACATATTTACCCTTTGATTTGGTAAGTTGTTTCTTTCAATACATCAAAGGAAAATCCTAAAATTCTCACCATTATTACTCTTTCACTACACTTCCCCTGTCGCCCTTGCACCTAATCGTGCCTCTCTCCCCTCCACCATCGAAATTTAGGTTTATCAGCTGTATTTTTCTTTGTTTCTTCTTCTTTATCGTCATATTTTTCTCTTGTACGTTAATCTTTCAGATATTGCTTGTTTTAATCTTCATTGTTTCTAAGTTTTTGGAGATGATTTTGTTGATTTTTGATGAATTGGTGGAAGGTTTCGTCGAGCGTTGGATTGAGACAAAGAATACTTGAATCGGCTGATGTTGAAGATGTAGCAGCACTTGATCTTGTTCCTTCCGTAGAGTTCAGCGACAATTCCATTACTTCCATTCCTTGTCAGGTTTTCAATGGTCTAATGGTGGTCTCGGATAGGATGAAGTTGTTTCCGTTGGTGCACTGGTGGTTTCGCGTGATATTTCAGTGGTCTAATGGTGGTCTCGGATAGGATGAAGTTGTTTCCATTGGTGCACTAGTGGTTTCGAGTGATGTTTCATGGGTTTTGGGTGTGAAATGGTGGTGGTTTTGCTTGGGGTTGGTGATGCAGTAGGGGTTGGGGTTCCTTTCAGTTTTGGAGTGGTAGTAGTCATGGTGACCAACTAACCATGGAGTTAGAAGAGAGAAAGTGTAAGTCAAACCCTTAGGGGGGAGGGGAATCGATGTAGAGGACTTTGGGCGTAACCAAATGGTAAAGGGGGTAATTGAATAAGCTAAACAAACAACAAGTAAGGGAATTTATTTTACTTGATTCCCTTTCTCTTTCTTATAACTCTCAAACCAAACAAGTAAGGCAATTAGAAGTATTAGGAAAAAATTGGGAAAGAGAATCATTTTTACCAACTTTGTAATTTGGCCATTGCTAATCATACGCGTTCATTTTTTTTTCCGTGAAACAACCATTCTTGTATCATACTTTACCACCTCCAATAATCGATGCTTTATCTATTTGGTGATTGATCTATACTAGGATTACATGGCACATTCCGTTCATGAAATTAAATTTATATTTTAACCTTGTAATTCATCCCCTACAACTTTTATTATACTTCAGAAGGAAAAAGATTAAAGATATTCTTTCGGGAAGAATGATGAAATTTTATAGAAAAATCACACTTTATTTGGAATCCATTAAATAATTTAAAAAAACTTGTGTATATCACATGCTACTAACCAATGATATTATATTGGTGAAGTAATTAGGCTTAGAAATTTGTTCTCCTAAGCTAATTATTGGTCTAGCTTGATCCCTTCCTAGTCCAACTTTTGGCCAATTGCTACCTATTTCAACTATCACAAAAAAACTCAACGTTCTTACTATATAACAATTATAAACAAACTTGTAGAATAAAACATTTCAAATGACAAAAGTTTATATCTATTATATAAGGGAAGAGAGAAAAGAAAAAAAATCTAAAGTACTTTATTAATTCGTCCATTATTATTTCACGAATTAAATTTTAAATTGTTTTCGCAAGCATTGTTTGCATTTGACGCTAATTTTAGTAAAAAACTAGTATTTAGGCCCAGATGATGCTATAGGGTTTATATATTATACTTTAGTACTTTAATACCAGTATAATTTGGTGTACAAAGATGTTAGTAAAAGTTAGTTTTGACGATATATGCAATTAGAATATTCTAACTTGATTATTCTTTCTCATTGAAAACCCACCCTATTTATTATTAGTATTGATAAATAAAACAACAATATTATAGATTTATAGTGAATCACTTTGATACATAAAGAGTTACGCAACCAAGAGCATTCGAATTGAAAAGAACTAAAGAAACAATCTCAATCAGTTTTGGTTAACTACCCTTGTTCGATTTAACGAACTACCACCATTTTCCACTAACCAAAGAACCACCAATCTAGGTTATACTATAAAAATGAGCTTCTAGTATCAACCTACTTTGAGTTCTAATTACTAAATCAACGTTTAGTAAGTTAGAAAAGCAAAGATTTTGGAGATGGCCAAAACTGACCAGAATTTTTACTATGCGCACAACTTAGTAAAAACAAGCATACAAGGCTTAATTCTTACTCAATTGATCTGATTCCAAAGGGAGTACAACCTAGACTTTATAAACAACAACATGTCCAAAAATGAGCTCCGTTGGACGCCATTTGCTTACCTAAACAAAGTAGTAAAATGAGATATGCAGAAAATGGAAACTGTTTATGCACCTCTTCCTACAAAACGGCTAAAAACTCCTATTGGATGAGTTGATACAGAGGTTTGGCCTATGAAATATTAAACTAGATATAATAACCAAAATATCTTCAAAAGATGGCCGCCTTTGCAGTAGTATATTGAGAAACCCAGAACTGAGAAGGAGGGCCCTCAATCACGTTTTTCGTGAGCAGACTGCTTATCTTCATCCTTAAGCTCTCATTTCTCATTTGTTCTTTGTTATTTTGCCCATGTGAAGCTTGCATACTGTTAGTAGTCATCCATGAGGTCATTCTAAGCTTGAGGTGGCATCCAAAAGTCAGAAATAACCCCCTTGAACAAGCTAGACAAAAACGTTACACTTAGGAACAAAAAAACTGATTTGGCTAAAACTTATTTAAACTTAACTAAACAACTTACTTAGGCTATTTAATCACTCATTATGCTTGATTAGTCATACTTAATGATGTATAGGGGATCATTAGCATAATAAATCGTGCATAATAAGAGATTAGAGGATGTTTTAGCCTAGTGAACTTGCTTAAGAAGCACCTTCGGTTGAACAGAGCTAGTTAAGCTTAAGAATTGTAATTCCTTAGCCATTTCTTCCTCATTCTCTATTTGATTAAGAAGACCTTGAGTTGTATTAGATGCTCCTGCATCACACTTATTAGAAGATAAATTATTACTACCTCCGTTTCATATGTATTGCAACCTTTCACATTTTGCACTATTCATACACTACCCTTTGACCTTCTTTTGTGATTTATACACAATTATAAATATAGCCATGTAGAATCTTGTTAGATTTGTCTCGACATATGCTTAATTAATATCAACTTTTTATAATTTTTACTTAAATAAAATTAGAGATATTAACGTCTAAAGTAGTATGTTGGGAGGCGTAAAACTCCCTATATTGCAATACATATGGAATAAACGTAATTTAAATAGTAAGAAAAATAACGGAACAATCTATACTCACACTTTTATATATACTTGGTAGTAATGTAGATGGGCACCCACTTAGATAGGCCCCGAAGTACGTTTATATTCCCAATGAATCATCATCCATATTCATTTTCCTATGACATGGTTCTACTTCTCCCTCTCCGTGGCAAAATCATACATTTAGTCCTGGACACAGTCAATCACCCATCCATTTTCCCGCGATATATAAATACACTCTCCTCAAATCTCTCTGTAAATCCGATTGGGATTTAATAATGGTGGAGAGAAGAAAACCATTGTTGCTCGCTTCCACAAAAACCCTACTCAACTCCCTACTTCATAATCCCAATTGCAGCACCACCATATCAGCTCCCAACGTTGACGCTAATGCCCCTGCTTCTTCTGATGTTTCCCTACCATTTCTTCAGCTCCAAGCCGGAATTCTTCGATTTCCCAAGGATAAAAATGGAATTCCACCCAAAATTGCTTCTCTTGACGATTCTTCTCTCGTCGGTCTCTCCACTTCCGACCTTAAACGTCTTTCCATCACTTCTGGCTCTCTCGTATATTCCATTCCTCCCTTTCTTTTTTTTACAATTGATACTTATTAGTGATTTTGAATCTATTGTTATTATTTGTCATTTTGGTAATCATAATCTATCCTTGCTTGAAATTTACATATTTGTGTAACTTTTTGCCTGTTTTTGGTAGTTATGGATACTGAGTTTAAAGTGTTATACCGTTAATCTTTATCTTTTGGTGTTAGCTAGGAGTATCCCGCACCGATAGTAGACCCCTTCTAACTTTAGTTACTCCATTCGCAAGAGTCGGGAATCGAACCCCTGACCACTTGTTTAAGGGATGAGAGTACTTACCACTCACACCGCCCAATTTTGGTTGTTATACTGTTAATCTAATGAGTTAAAATCATCATGTAAATGAATATGTGGATTGATAGTATTTTGTCGATATTCCGCATTTCTGCTTGAGCTGAGCTCTTAAAGTGTGTAATGATCTTTCACTTAGGAGGGTGTGGCTTTTAGTTTTACGCGCCATTTCTTTTCTTTGAGCCTGTTTGGCGTCCTACAATAGCTTAGCTCTAAAAAAATGGAGCCTATTAGGCGCCGTTTGGTTGAAAAGGATGATTTTCGATGAAAATTATCTTCAATTGATGTTTACTTTCCTTTGTTTGTTTCCATACATAAAAGTTAGAGGGAAAAAATAAGAATGGAAAATAAGTGGGAGGATAGAAAAAACTATTTTTTCGTCAAGGCAAGTAGGGAAACTAGTTTTCTGAGGAAGTGTTTTCCTCCCAACCAAACGCAGCCTTAGTTAAAAACGTGAGCAACTTTTAGTAATGTAGTCTTTCCTCTAAGTTCCCTTGCTTTCCTTTTGTGTAAACCAATTGCGGCAAAGCAACTGTTTCCCTTTACATGTTTTCTCGTCCTACCGTTCCCTTTCAACAAAAATGACCTATTAGGATGAGACTATGAGACTCACAGCGTAGTATAGCTTAGAGATATTTATTAATGCTCTAGAGTTTTATTCGTCTCCCATATGAAAATGTTTGGTCTAAAATCGTGGTAGATTTTGAAGAACTTTTTAGTAGGGGGGGGGGGGGATTGTGGACACAAATGAAATGTAGTGACTTGTAACTTGTAACTTGATTTCATTGTTGGAGAACTTAGCAATAGATATAAAACATGTATATACTTCATGCTAAGAATTTTACCGGATCATTATTTGGTTTGTTATACTTCCTCCGTTTTAGAATAAGTGATACAGTTACTATAAATGGGTGTTTTTATATAAGTGATACATTTGGTGATTTACTTTATTTGGTAACTTTTAGTAAGTGAAATGACAATTCTACCCTTACTAAAGACATTAAACCATGTTTATTATCCTAATAAACTCAACCTAACTCTATTAATTTTACCCACCCCTCTCTCTCTCTCCTCAAATCATACCCAACCTACCACCACCATATCCACCCCACCCGGCACCGCTGGCAACACTGAAAAACCACTACCACCTCGCCGGAATCACACTCACACCACTAGAGATCAACAAGAGACTACCGGAGCTCACTCTTAACCCCCCCGAAACCTTCCGAACTCCTCCAGATTACCACCACAACTCCTCTCTCAACCACCCAGAAAGCCCACCTCCACCACCAGAATATTAATCCCAGCCTCCTTGGCCACCCCACTACCACCAAAACACTCCTAATTCCTCAGAACCACCCATTCTAGCCCCCGCAACCAACCACCCATTCTAGCCCCGAAACCACTACACCAAACCACCTATTTTGGTTGAGTTCATCTTATTCGAAATCTGGTTTGTTTTTGAGTCCCCATTCTTCTTCATCGTTTTCGTTTGGATCTAGTTCGTTGTTGAATACGCCATTTCATTTGGATCTAGTTCGTTTGGATCCATGGTTGGTTAGCTTCCGATCTGATTTTTGCTTGTTGATTTTTGCTAACAGTTGCTTCTCATCAGTTTTGAGATTCTTGACTTAGTTTTCATTTATTTGTATTCGTGAAGATTTTTCAAAGAAATGGGTAGAGGGATGATGGCTTGATGCTAAGAGAACCTTCTCATCAGTTTTGAGATTGAATATTTTTTTGAGCTTATCCAACTTATTGGAAAACTAAATTAGAACTTTTTCTGTTTTCTTTGTCAGTGTTTTGCTCGATTTATGCTTATTCGATTGTTGATGAAATGTTAGGATTATTTATGGTTGCTCTTAGGTTGATTTTCTTTTTCTGTAAATGTTTATCATTTGGAAGGTGGTTGTTTTGGTGGCTAAGGGTGGCAGGAAAGTTGATTTTGGTGGCTAATGGTGGTTAAGAAGGTGGTTTCGGTGGGTGGGGGTGGTTAATTAGGTGTTGTCGGTGAGTGAGGGTGGTTTCTGGTGAGGTTGGGTGGCAGTTGGGACGGGTCTGGTGGTGGAGTTGGAGGAGAGAGAGTGGGGCAGTGGTGGTAGGTGGGTGGTGATTATTGGTTTAATTATATGCCTCATCCCTCACTTGTCATTGCTTAATTACACTTAAGAAATTTTGCCTCAAACTACGTTAAAGTGACAACGTATCACTTATTCTAAAACGGAGGAAGTATCTAGTTTGAGCATCATAATTCACAAGAAAGAGTTATATTTTAACATTTTCTATTAAATGTAGGACATAACTATAGACAATTTTGGTTCTTAGCAGATTTGCAAGTTCTATATACTTCCTCCGTTTCTTTTTAATAGCAACAATTGCCAAAAATGGAAATATCAAATTAATTGTAACAAATGTTTTCTTTCCTTTTTTACAAGTCATTTCTTTCTATCTCTCTCTTGATCACATGCCCCACTTTCTCTCTCCATCTCTCTCCATCCCTCTCTCACTCACATTAAAATTTTGCCTAGGAGTCCACCCACTTGAGTTTGTTGCAATTAAACAGAAAAGGAGGAAGTATATGACATCATCGAGAATGTTGTATTCTTGTGTTTACAATTAGAGAGTTCAAGGAAACAAACCTAATCAATCCTTGCCTCTGTACAGAGTTGCAACTTGTAATACGTTGTTTGGTTGAATGAAAAAATGAACATAAGCAAGAAAGATTGGTGGATTAGAGTGGCAGATTCCAAAAGAAAGAATGATCATTTGGGATGCAATATGCCGTATTGGGATGGATGTGGTCCTGTTGGTTATTGCATGTCTGATATTTAATGAATTATGAGTTAAAACTTCTCATTGCTTAAAGCATTTGTTTGTGCTTAATTGTGGCAATTGACGGTATTCTATTGTGTTTTGCCCTCATACTAGGTAATTATCAAGAATAATGAGACCAATGCGCAAAGAGTTGGCCAGGTTGTAGTTTTAGATCCACCACTTTTGAAAGATGGTATTTTTCCTGATATTGGAGCAGGATTATATGCTTCTGAGACAATGCTTATTTTTCCTTCATTAAATTTCCACCCAAGCTACGTCCAGCAGTTGAGCCAAAATGTTGCCTATCTTTCTCCTCTTCTAGCATTTAATGTGGGTCTACATACATCATGCTTAACATCTCTTCTTCGACATGGAAAGGAGTCTATAGCATCAATATTTGATATTGACAAGTGTGTAGATAAAAGTGGACTAAAGTTTGAGGGTTGCGTTGTGAATTTGAGGCTGGAGGCTTGGCCTCATGTGCCACGATACGCATCACATGTAAGGATTTCCTTTTTGAAGATACCCGAGTGTGGTTCCGTGGAATCTCTTAGAGGAAAATCCTCCATTGAAGCTATGGATCGTCAAGAGATGATTGATTTGGCACTACAGGAATATTTTAATATTGATAGATATCTTGCTAAAGAGGACGTGTTCAGAATCCAAATAAACTGGAATTGCAATTCGATCCTGTGTGTCGGCTGTAGTCTTAGAAAGAAGAATGAACAAGGTGATATAATTTATTTTAAGGTGAACTCATATCTTTGTCGCAGCGTCTAGTTCAGGTAAATTGAAGATGCAACAGTTACAGTAACACTCAGTTGGGTCTCTATGTCATAGGTTGTTGCCTTGGATCCCCCAGACGAACCCATTCTTTGTGTCAACCGTAAACAGACTGCACTTGTTCTTGGTGGAAGTGCTGCTGCTGCTTTACCTCCAGATTTGTTGATCTCTGAGCCCATTGATATTGCTCCATTACAGAGGAATACTATAAAAGCCCTGGGATGCATTCTTACTCCACCTCTATGCCCATCTGTACTTTCTTCGAAATTCAGTGTTTCTGTCTTATTGCATGGTTTGGCAGGTTTGTCTTCCACTTTATATCATCCTATTGTTTCCATTAATTATCAGATATTCATCCAAAAATAAGATATTTTATAAAAACTGTTGTGCTAAACTACTAAGCAATCTCGAATTATGAGATCCTTTAGTACTTGAGGAGATGGTGGAACTATACACTTATGAGTGGCTGCTTATTTATTATGACTTTCTGTATCGGCTAGCAATGAACTCTCCTTTTGTAGAATTATATTTACTGTATCTTCAAAAACATGATTCTTACTGCTGTACGTAAAATAAATAATCTGTAAGTAGTAAAACATGCCGTAATTTACCTTCATATTTGAATTTCTCTCTTCAATTTGAATACAGATGTTGGCCAGAGTTGTGGTAGGATTATAAACACGACCTGCTGTGAGCTTATTCTGTTGAAATTGCAGGATCTGGGAAGAGGACTGTTGTCAGATATGTTGCTCGTCGACTTGGTCTGCACGTAGTGGAGTACAGCTGTAATACTTTAATGGAAGGGTCTGATAAGAACGCATCTTCACTGCTAACTCAGGCCTTCAATACGACGCATAGGTATTCCTAAGGTTGAAATGTTGGCATGATTCAGTGTGTTATGCTACTGCTGTTACTTTAATTATGACTTGTATTTCTACCACCTGTGAACTCGTAACTACCTTCTTTGTTGTGGAGTTGGTAACCACCTTTAGATGGTTCTTGCAACATCTAATTGGCTTCCATATATAATTGATTAAGTTCTGTAAATTATTTGAATCTGATTCTAACACTTTTTGGATGTTTGGACATGGCTCAACAGAAAAGAGTGATTTACTTTTCTGTTCCATATGATTTAGGCTTGAGGAATAATGTTTAAATTGAAGAGTTGAGAATCTTGAGATAGTTCTGATTGCTGAGTTTCCTTATGATTTTGCAGATACTCTCCAGCCATATTGCTATTGCGGCATTTTGATGTCCTCCGAAATTGGGCTTCCAATGAGGGCGCACAATCTGATCACAGTGGCATTATTTCTGAGGTTGCATCTGTTATAAGGAAATTCACTCAGCCTGTTGACATGGCTGAAGAAATTTCGTTGGAGGAAAAATTGAGTCGTGGTCCAGTAAGTAATAGCTTCTTCTCAGCGTCTTCGCTCGGACAAAATTTTTGTTTGTTGTAGTACACTCCCCCTATATCTTTTACTTGTTCCACTTTGACCAAGTGCACTATAATTCCGCCTTTGACCGTTCTTGTACTAATGTGAAAAACTATGTTGTGATCTAATATATTATAAGGTTTGTGTAAGTGTATGTATACTTTTAAATTTTATCTTTGTATAACTTTTACTAATAAATATAGTTGAAGATATTAATGGTCAAAATTGTTTGCGGCAAGCATAGGAAGTCAAATGGGATCAAGTAAAATAATATAAAAACAGAGGGAGTGTATGTCTTGCTGGCTAGAAGAAAGTTTAGCAAGGGGTTTACTTCTCAGCCTTAGATCGCTCCATGTCATTGACTTACTAATTAGTATCAGTGAAACCGTTGAACCTAATAGTCAATAATGAATGATAAAGATTTAAGACCAATAGATTTGCCTTCATTCTTAGTCACACCAAGGCATTTTATTGCTGCCTTAGGGAAAGATCTGTCTTTCACAACAAAAACTATTTCATGTAGCAGAGGAAATCAGCTGTTAAGAACTTCAGCGGACAAAAAACATGTTATTAGTTACAATTAGCTAGTGCATGTGAGAAGCCGGCTTATTCCTAACAGTCTAAGTGTCTAACTCCCATTCAGGGTAAGTTTGCTTTAGGCTTCCATCTTATAGTACCATATATTTTGTTTCTTTTCCCTAGCTCAAGGATCCATACACCTGATTGTACCTTGTGGGTTGAGGCTTGATTTGTTGGCTTTTTTGAGGGGAGGGGTTATGTTGCATTAGGGTCACACGTTCTAAACAGTGCCCTTGCTGACTTAAGGCAGATAGCACCGTGGTTTTCAATGTATCTTAAATTTTAGTTGGTAGTCTAATGGTTTTGGCAAGTGTTCATATAGGTTCTGGATGTGGAAGAAGGAAAGGGGGAGATACCAATGGCTAAAACCTGGTTATCACATGGTTTAAGAAGTGGGATACATATATGGTGACTAGTTCAAAGAGGAGAAAATGCTATACAAAATTAGCAAGGACCAATAGGTGTAATTGTCGTAAGTGTAAGGAAGTGAGGGGAGAGTATAGCTACTCAACAAAGCCTTCTAAGTCTAGATTTTCGGGCAAAGGCAAGGTCTAGAAGGAGCAAATGTTCAGGTGATCCAAGAATAAGATGATGGCGTTTTAAAAGAAGGTAATGTTGAAGTTTTCACTGTCATAGTGGTTAAAGAAGCTGAATCGACCTCATAGGAGGACCCTTAACTTGGGTACCAAATATAATGCATACAGTGGGCTATGAGGGGTGAGTCCGGGCTCTAGAATAAATGCACCTGAAAAGATGGATTGTCAACCCCGACATGATGGGCGTGCCTTGAAGCAGCTTCGGCAATATGTAGGACATAACACCTTGTCCATCTTTGTAGAGACGCAAAAAAAAACAATTATACAAAGTGACCCTCAAATTGTTAATATTCTACATAGTGGCCTAGAAAACCCTCCAACACCCTTAAACAACCTAACCACCACCAAATCACCACCACAACTCCCTAAAAGGCTAAAATTGTCCTTTCTCTCTCTTTTCTCTCCATCGACCCTCTTTCTCTCTCCTCCATCACCGTACCTTTCTTCTCCCCTTATGACCCATTTCCATGTCCGGTCTCCACGATGTACTTTCACCAACACAAAATTCTGCTACTATAACAACAATTTCTCTCGGCAACGCCATTTTTGCAAGTCTTGCCGTCGTTATTGGACCCATGGTGGGACATTCCCGCCGGCGTTGGGTCCCGCAACATTGTAAACGGTCATTTACTTCCTCCTACGCCATCACCTCTATTTCTTCATGTAATTCTTGACCAAATCACCGCCTCTCACTCACCGTCATAGTCAGAGACCTTTGTGTTTCTTTCTACGCCAATGAGTGGTGGTGGGTTTACATCGCTATTTAGTTGTGGTGGGCTAGGGGGTTACTTTCTTTAGGTGGGTTTGGGCTTGGACGTGGAGAACAGGGAGAGACACATACGTAAGATTAGGGGGTTTTTCAGGGTGGTTGGGTAGCGAGTAGAAAGAGAGGGAAGAAGATGTTGGAAGGCTTTTTCCAGCGAGGTGGCAAAGAAAAGGACATGAATGTGCTCAAGCTGTAGTGTTGGTTGATGTGGTATGTGGTGTTTCTAAGGTTGTTGAGTGGTGGTAATGATGCTGCTATGGTGCCCTAGAAAGAGAAAACAGATGAGGATGAAGAGAGAAAGAGATAGGCTTAGTTGTTGAGCCCCAAATTAATGGAATTAAGGTCACTAGGTAGAATTGTCAAAACTTGAGAGTTACTTTGTACAATAAATTTTTTGTCTTGCCGCCGTAGAGAAAAATTGAAACTTAGAAGCCACCATATAAAATTTCGCAAAGAATTTTAATATAAATTTTAACCAAGGGCCCCATTCGGTATCATTGTGGTTTTCTGTTTTTTGGTTTTTTGATTTTCAAAGTCATATAATATATGTCCTATAATGAACAAAAAAATTAGTCAAACTTATTGGGAACATAATGATTTTGAAAACTGACAACTAAAAAGTGAAGACCACTTTTTCTGGTTTCGTGTTTTTGCTTTTTAGTTTTCAGTTTTGAAAACTAAAAAACGATAACGAACAGGCCTAGTTTTAATGTACACATTTCGTGCAAAAGCCCTCAAATCGAAATCCTCGATTTGGAATAACAAACTTCTAATTTGCTAAATGAGATTTAGTTAGACCTTTTTGGTCGCCGACTTGCGAGCTATTGACAGAGATGGCCGGCGAGCATCCCCTTCAGATTTGTTGGTGGTTGTCGCCGGTGAGGAATACCCTTGTCCGGATTGTCGACACTTGGACATGGAACACTTTGATACTTCATTTTGTGCCAAATCCATGGAAATATTTCATGAAGTAGTCGTGGCGGACACTTAGACACACCCCATATCTGGCACAAACTTCCGAGCTTGTGTAACGTAGCTCGACGGCATGTAGCCTCTGCAGTATCCTGCAATCCACTTGCAACAGCCAATTGTCTTGCTGAAGCTGTCTTGCCAGACACCACACTATGCTTATGCTAAATTTATTTTTAAAGCCTAAGGCTGATCTTTGTTTGGTGACACCTTGATATTCCCAGTCACAGAAGCAACTTTCTTGCTGTAAGAACATTCATGTTTTGTGATCCAGGATCATAGAGTACAACCTCAGAACACGTACTGTGGTCTGTGACATTCAGGAGATGCCATTTTTGTGTAGTCTTTCTCTGGTGATCAATCTATCCCACTTTACGAGTCAACGAATCAACGACACTGCATGATGCTAATCTTCCGTTGTGTTTCTCACTTTCTCTAGTGCACAATTTGTTCCGCATTACTAGCTGAAGAGCAAATACAGCCTGGAGCTGCTCCAAATGGACAAGCAGTAGTCTTCTAATTCTCTAAGTGAACAAATTCTGTTTTAATTCTCTAAGTGACCAAATACAGTTTCCTGTCATTCTAACACTATTGACCTCTTTCCACTTTGTACTTCCGGCAAATGTTTCCTTGCGAACAAAAGCCTACCTCATCCCGGATGACATACTAGTTGGGATGTGCATAGTCACTATTGACTTATTGAGTATTGGAGTACTTGCTAATTTCTTTCGTCTTCCACTTCTTATGCAGCTATCTGAAGGCAACTAGCTCATTGTATTAGCTCCGATTATACTTTCCCACATATTTTACAGCATTTGAAATATAGCCCACTCTATGCAATATATTTGATGTGACAAAATTGTACGCCATGATAAAGGTGGCATTACCAAAGCCGGTTCAGCTATCGGACTGGGCTGTGCTGGGTCAGATCTGGCCCTTAGTGGACTGGATTGGCGCTCAACTTACATATTCTGTGTTCTGTGCCATAGGCCAGTTATAGTCTTGGGCTTTGTTGCTAAACCTGAACCAGAATAGTTTTGTGCGTGCCCAAGTAGTCTGGTTATGATAAATGTTTCTTTGACTTCTTCAATTTTACAGATTTAACTTAAACAACAATTTAACCACCTAGGCTGTCCTTAGGTGCTCTGTTCCGGACAAAAGAAACTCGCACTCTAGCTCATGATCCAACTGCTTTCCCTGGACAATTTTCGGCCAATTCGGATCTGAACCTAAACCATGCTATGGTAGTCCTTGTTCAGGATGCGGCGATGCTGAATTTCCACCTATTAGTGCTAGATTAAAGAGTTGCAAGATAATCTATCATGTGGTAATGATGCTCTTAATTTGAGTGATCACATGTATTACTGGACCGTAAGACACTTGTACAATTAGAATAAATGCATAGTGAAATTAGTTGTCTTATGTGATCAATTTGTAACTCACTGATGCAGCAGCTGAAGAGTGCTGGAAGGACATGGCGTTCTCATGTCTTGTTAGTTGCAGTAGCTGAGAGTACTGAAGGTCTGCCTCCTGCTATTAGACGTTGCTTTAGCCATGAGCTCAATCTGGGTCCTTTGACTGAAGAAGAAAGAGCTAGAATGATTACCAAGTCATTGCAAAGTATTTCTGAAATCTCTCCTGATGTATGTTTTATTGTCGTTATTTTATTGTAAGCTATATTCAACGGATCACCAGTAGAAAGGGTTAATCTCTTAGCTGTTTTAATTTTGCTGCAAACATGCATATAGATGAGATAGACTTATACTATGTTTGGACAGGAAGATCTGGAGGGAAAGGGAGGGAGAGAAAGCGAGAGATTCATTTTTCCTTATATGGATTTGTCGAGGAAAAGGGAAGAGAAAGAAATTAGAAGGATCCATTTTCCTTCTCCTTTTAATAAATCACACCCTTTCACAATTGGAAAGATTTGGAAGGAAAATGTGGCCTCACTAGTTCCCTCCCTCCACCTCTCCTTCTCTTCTCTCTTTTTCACTGCCCTCTCTTTAACTCCACAAATGCTGTCCAAACAATGTGTTAAAGGATGGGGGATGAAGGAGACGGCGAGGAAGAGGGGAGAGTCGAGAGACAACATCTGAGGTGAAGTACAATGCCTTTATCACCTTTAACGAATGGGTAGGACCATTGAAAAGATGTGCATAAGTAAATAAGTAGTGAAAAACAAATTGAAATAATGTGTTCAACTACTGCCTAACTCAGTAGATTCCTAGTCAAGTTGCGATTTTGACTGTGGGAACCTGACCTTTGGCTTCAAAGCTATTCCATTGGTTTTGATGCAGTTAAAAGGCTGGAGAGGAACTAGTCCTTGGACAACAATGCCCAAATTAAGATTAAGAGGTACAGAGAAGGAATTGGAACTTTTAATGAATGTAAAGAAGTAAATGTTGAGAAATGGGAAAGCCAAAATAATCTTCATCAAAATCAATAGCAATTAGCAGGGTTCCTTTTCGTAGTGCTAATAGGCCAACCCCTCCCTAATCTACTGCCATTTTATCACTCTTTCATGTTCCTTTTTTCTTTAATTGTATGTTAGGATAAGTCAATAATAGTTTTTGTACAAAAATCAACATTGTATGATAAGTATAAGGACGGGTGTTGAACTCAGGAGGCAGAAAACTTTTACATGCATGAACTGCTGAGTATTGACTGTCGACCTCATTGGAAGTTTGTTTCATGCACTTGGATTGTGAATAAAGTAGCACGTGGTAATTGCATATAAAATTAATTGTCAATTGGGAATAGTTATGCGGAGACTGTGTATATAAGAATCCCCCTTACTCCACCTGTGGCAACTGACAAGCTTTTCTAGAGGCATTTGGATAATGTTGATCTGCTGTTTGTCACTGGTAGAATAATCATTGGCCTATTGTTTTCAATTTTTAGTCTGAGTATACAAATGCATCCTTCGAAAATGTTGGGGTCAAAGTTCTGATTGGCAGATTTTATTTATTTTTTATTAGATTTTGAGAGCTAAATCAAAGTGAATAAAGTAGGTATCTTTTATATCTTTTCTTTGTAACATGGCCATCTGTAAAAATGCTTGGGGTATGAATTCCATAAAATGGTTGGTGGAGTAAACCAGGGAGTTTAAATCCACATCAATAGAGAAAAAAAGAAGAGGTTACCATTTTTGAATCTATCCAAATTGTTTGATGGCTTTGTAGTATAATTCACAATGTGAGAGTTATCAGTTGCAAAGGAACCGAGCAATTTGTAATGGAGGGAGTACATCAAGACCTAAGAACAGAAAACTACTTTCAAATTATCTCCAATCACCATCTAAACAATGCTAACCAGCTCCTGCTGCCTATGGTGCCAGCTTTCCTTCATCCCTTTTGGCTTCATCCACTTCCGCGGACTTCTCTCTATCTCTGTCTCTGCTTCAGTGCCTCCCATTGTTTTTTTCTCTTTCCCAACCCCTTTTCATGTACCACTGTTCTCACCTCCTTGACTTGAATACAGATGTAACTGGGGGAGGGGTTAGAACGTTAATTCTCATTTGAAAAAGAAAGTAAAAGTTAGAGCGTTAAATCCAGTTGCAAAGGCAAACGAAAAGGGGGGTGGGAAACTTATTTAGAATGAGGAAACTTCTGGCTTAACCAATTATATACTCCTCAAATAATGGGAAACTTAGCATATATGAAGTATAGTAGAGCTTTATTTAAATAATTTTGGTTATTCTAATGGTATACTCTGTTTTTTGGAATTCTACGTTGCACCTCAACTTTTAAAAAGTTCCAAGTAGTATCCTTACACTTTAAAAATGTGTCTTGGTTGTGGTGTCACCATTAATATGGTGTTAGAGTTTTTGTTTGTTATGTTGCAACAAGGTTTGACACGATTTGAGTTCCTCATCAATAAGATAGGGTTCCTCTTTCTTCACCATTTGAAGGACCACTGAACCTCGAGGGAATATCAGACGCTTATGTTAGATAGGGAGCATGTAATCTATCAATTCCAACGGGTAATAGTACATGGTACTACTTTTTTGGTCGGAAAATTTTACACCAATTGTTAATGGGGCGTTAATTGTATCTAGATAAACTAATAATGCTCAAAGTACGACTGCTAAATAACTAGTGGAGTCCGAGGGTACTATCTGGAACTTTGTTAAAAGTTGGGGTACAAACATAGAATCAGGGGTCAGAAGATGGAGTTTGGCCGAGTACAAAGACAAACAGAGGACAAGGCATCCTCCTTTAAAGCTATAAGAAAGCAATTTAGGAAAAACATTTTTCGCCACACAACACAAATAAGCTAGAAAAACACAGTCCCGTAAGACCTTCCCACTATGCTTCTTATGAAAGATACGATCATTACGCTTTAACGGAAGCACCCTAATTGTAGCCACTAATGCATACCTCTGAAGAGTTTTCTAATGTGTTCTCTTCTTAAAACCAAATAAGCTCACCTGATTATGTCCCAACAAAAAATAGGACAAGCCCAGAACTTCAACCAAAAAGTCTGTCCTAAAGCAGTAGCCACCTCATATTGGAATACAAGGTGAAAACCAGACAATGCGTCTTTCCAACTCATAATACAAACACTAAGGAATATAGCTCTTGGTGGCCGCTGAACCTACAAAATAAAAAGGGGGTTAATCCTTCCCAAAAGTGCTGAAATTCAAAAGGGGAGTGTTCGTGGGGACTGTTAGGGCATGCTAATTATTTTATGTTCAACTCAGCTCTTAATGATACTTTTACCCTCACATTTCACTATTCCTTTCAGTTCAGTTCACAATTATTCAGTTGTTTTCAGTTAAATTCAATTCAATTTAGTTCGATTCAATCCATTTTATTCAGTTCAGCTCATCTCATTTATGCCGAAGAGAACAAACTCTTAGTTTATGCAATATGATATTAAATACTTGTAAATTATAAATGAAGAGTCAATTTATCAATCCTTCCTGGAAGTTTGGTTGCTAGGTAGCTAAGGTTGTTCTAGTAGTTTCCTTGATTTTGTAAACTTTGTTTCTTTTGTAAGTAAGAAAATTGTGTTTGCCCAGAAGAGAAAGAAAAAACAATGACTGTATTAGGCTATTAGCTGCAGGGTGAATTGGAGCATGTTGTGAAGGATGTTGTTGCTCAGACATCAGGATTCACACCCAGGGATTTATGCTCACTAATTGCTGATGCTGGTGCAAATATGATCCCCGAGGAACTTGTTCTAACTGATCCCGAGAAGAATGGGAATAATTCTCTTATACCCAATCCTCTGCAGTCTAAAGCTGCTGAAGAGATTATTCAGCTGCCTAGAAAAGAAGATTTGTCAAAAGCATTGGAGCGCTCAAAGAGGAGGAATGCATCTGCGTTGGGTGCACCTAAGGTACCTATTGGTTAAATGATTTTATCGGGAACTAATGTTTTTTTCACTGCTTTGTATCCATTCTCTTACGCATTGAGCTCTTAATATGTGGATCTAGGTATTTCCTATTTGTTGTTATTCTTTTGCTTACATATAGTATAAGCACCATTGAATAGAATAGCACGAGAGTTTATAAGATAAATTTCTTATCCCTAGAGTAACTTTTATTCGTGAGCGACGGCCCCATACCAGAATAAATAGAGTTTTCCGAAAAAACCTCCGTTTGTGAGAACCGTTTAAATCATGATTTAAACGGGGAGGTCCTGCGGAAAAATAGCTCGACGCCAGGCGATAGAAGTTTTGAGAATTCAAGAGAAGTCCTGGCGTCGAGCTATTTTTCCGCAGGACCTCCCCTACAATATCGCCACCTCACGGTGTCGGGGGTTCGAATCCCTCCTCGCCCACAACCGACCCGATGATGATATGTGATTGAAAACAGAGTCTTCGTTTGTCAATGTTTGATGCCCTCTCTAATATCCATGCTTCGTGGGATGGTTTGACCAAGTTACTTGAACCACATAATCTAAAATACAGCTTATGCACATCCTAATATCAATGTTAAGGCAGTAGTAAAAGTAGTGGTAGTAGTAGTAACTTAGTATCTTTTTTCTTGCTTTATAATAAAAGTAATTCTTTTTGGATCTACCTCTTTTCATGTTACAACCCCTTAAGTGGATCTTTTTCCCCCACAGAGATCTTTTCATCTCTTCGTTGGGGTTTTTATCTATTTTTTGAATGCCATAACCAACCCAGTTCCCTTTCTCCCTTCTTCATATTGATACACGGTGTGGTAGATTGTCTTAGGGTGTAAAAGCAAACAAGTAGAGCTCGAATTAAGCTTGAGTACTACCTTGTCGAATTCAAGCTCGAGCTCTAGTTATCCATCAAGCCCAAAATTAAGCTTGGTTCGCTAAGGAATGAGCATGCTCAAGCTCGCCTCAAGTTCGACTTGTTATTTAATCGAGTCCAGCTCATAAATGAACTTTTGATCATAAACGAGTTTTTGCAATCTATAGCTCGTTTACTTAGAAAGTTAAGGAACAAATTGAAAATAGAAAGAAAATTATACTTTAATTTATTTCTTTAATTAATATCTAAACCATCCATCATCGTGAAAAATTATCCATCTTATCAAACCCAAACCAGCAAATTTTAATGAATAAAAATGAGCATCTTCATATGCATGAATAGATGAGCTGTTCATTAATATATAAACGGGTATTATTGTATAAATAAAGCTCCATCATAGTTCAAACTAGCCTCTTCTATCAGATACACGTACAAATATGATATCTAATAGAACAGCTCCAACCGAGCTATTCATCAAGAGTAATTACACCCCTAATTTTGTCATTACTGGTAATTTATCCGTGCTTGTAATATCACACATCCAATCCACCACCATTATCTTAAGGCTTGGGTTGCTACATTTACATCTTGTTTGCAAATAGGATTGGAGAGGTATGAAAACAAAGGGAAGTAAGAGATGTATTTCCCTTGTTTGGTGGCAAATTATAGCGGTGAGTGAAATGGAGAGGAGAAAATGGAGGGAATTTTCCCGGTTCGTACTTATGAACTCAATCTCTCCAAAATTGGAAAGCTTTGCAAGGAAAATGAAACACTGAATAAAGCCAATGTAATGAACCGTCCTAAGGATACTCGAGGAATTGCAATAATAATGGGACTAAGAAGGAAGGGAGTTTGTTAAAGAAAGAGAGAATAGAGGATCAAATTGTTATAAATAGAGGGGAGTAAAGAGGGAGAGCATCATCCAAGAAAATATTTAGATGTCATGTTGCTTAGCTTAGTTTTGGGAGTGAATCAAGCCACCTAGAAAGCTTGAATATCATTTACATTTTCTTTAATTTTCATTTTCATTGATTAAATCATCTTCTATAAGTTTCTGATCTCAGAGTTCATTACGACTTGTAATGAACCGACCTAAGGAGAGGGGTATTAAAGGAACTGCAATAATATTAGTTAGAAGTAGTTTGAATGAGAGGGAAGGTTATTTAGAGGAAAGAGAAGTTAGGGAATCAAATTGTTATACTCAGTGGAGAGTAAAGAGAGAGAAGATCATCCAAAAATAATTTTGAAATGTCAAGTTGAGTGAATCAGATCTCCTGAAAGCTTGAATATCATTTACATTTTTTGTAATTACCATTTTCAGCTACCAAATTATCTTCCATTATTTTTTAATATATAATCTAGTTCATTATAGCTACACATGTAAAACTAGTTTCACTCTTATGCGCACCTAATCTCTCTCTCTCTCTCTCTCTCTCTCTAATCACCTCTGTTTTTTTTCAGTTTTTCTCCACTCCATACCTCCTCTCTTTCGTAGATCATTGGAGATTGTTAGTTTATCTCTCCTCCCTCCTGATTTTGTTGATAAGTGGCGCTCAGTTCTTTATACAAACTTTGAACTTTTTACAATAAATAAATTAATCACTTGTACCATTTCGAGTAGGATAAGTATTCTCTCCCCTTTCCCATTTCCCCTACTATCTAGAGGGGAATATAATTCCTTTTTCCTTCCCCTCCCTTCTTCTCCCTACCCTCCCGTTCTTTCCAAAGGTAACAAGCTGCAATTATTTGCTCTTCAAGTGCAGTATTTTCTTATTTTCATATTGATGCTCCATTTTGACCGGCCAAAATGTATGATATCCTCTTGGGGCATGTTTATTTTCAGCTCATTTTAGCTCAGTTATTTCCCAATTCAATTAAGTTCAATTTAGCTCTACACGACACTTTTACTCTCACATTTTACTATTTCTTTCGGTTCAATTCAATTTAGCTTTTCTCAGCTACAACTACAAATCTAGTATTTTGGAATCTAGTGGGAGCTTAAACTTATGAATTGTGTATTATGTGCTTGTTTCCTTTTGAGTTAAAAATCTAGTGAGTTTCCTTGTGGGATGGGACCCCCTCATAGCCCCTTACTCCGGACGTGCGGCGCCTTTAAATGCCAGTAAATGTTTAATATATAAGAACTCTATATTACCTTAAGCCGACCCACGTACTTGAAACATTGAGTCTTTGGTGCAACATCTTCCATAATCTACTTTTCAAATCACGTTCATAGTACTAGACTCTTCAATTGAAATAAATTAAGTAGTCAAGTGAGTAAGAAGATACATTTTAGATTGTCCACGGAATTGCGCATGAGAAGAAGTCAAGTCTTGTGCTTGAACCATGGTTCGAAAATATGGTTTTGGTTTCAGAAACGGGAATGGTCGCGGTTTCGGGGTAACGGAACGGATACATTGGTCGCATATCGCACTGCGGTTGTCGTGCAGGAATTTAGTTTTAGACTTCTTTTCTTGGACTTTTTGCTTCAATTACTCTTAGATTTATTGGAGTTATATAGGGTTCAATAGTGTGGTGGCGCCTCTTCTCTTATTTTTCTCGTCTGAGTCATTATTGAAGATAGATCGATGCTACTGTAAAAAGTAGAGATGAAAGATCTCTAAAAAGATTTGCAAAAAACTTGCAAAGTGACGTTTTGCCCCGGAAAAAAATGGGCGAACCCTTGTTGTCACGGGTGATACAGCCGAAATGGCCAAAATATTGGGTTTTTTAAATCCTACTTGTCGTATTCGGTTCGCTAAAGTTGAAAACTGTTCCAACTTGGGCGAACCGTTCCAGTTTGTATTTTTGCACCATGGCTTGAACCCAGCTAAAGTGGAAGACCTGCAAGTAAAAATATTTTATTTAACCTTCTAAAAATTTCTTTGTTATAGCTCTCTAGTTCTTGGTTCATTATGTAAATCATTTTTTCATACCTTTTCTAGCTGTAAACCTTGAAGCTTCTACCCATTATAAGAAACTATTCTTCGTTGTGCATGGTGAAAAAGCTTTTGGCTCCTGTTTCTACAGCAAACAACTTTATAAAAATGTCAATCTTCCATAGGTTCCAAATGTCAAATGGGAAGATGTTGGTGGACTTGAAGATGTGAAGAAAGCAATTCTGGATACTGTTCAGGTTTGATTTGCTTGCATTTGCTAATACTGATTTTACATTGCACTCAAACTGCATAGGTTCTTAAACAATGTTGACCGCTATCTAAACAAGTTCTTAATCCGAAGTGTTTATAAGAAGTTTATTTTGAGCTTTGTAATGTGCATTTTAGTTTTGGAGTTGCTTTCTTAGTGTTCAACATTTATAATTTGTTACATAATGATTAATTCTCACTTGTGTGGAATTGTACATGGATTATTAGTTGTTACTCTCTCTGTTTTTATAGAGTTTACCTGGGTGATCCACATCATTATTAAACAACCACTCAAACTCTGTGCAACTTTACAAACTGAGGGAGTATATTGCTAGAATAAAGGAAACATTCAAAATATCGTGACAATATGGCAAACATGACATTTTTGAAAACCAAGTTTAGCCTAGTAGCATTAGGCTAGGGGTGGTGGACGCAAGCCAAACAATTTAGGAACTTTTTGAAATGAGTTCGATCAACGCTGGGTTCAAGCTTGGTTCATATGTTAAGTGGACGAGCTTGAGCATAAAATTGTACTCCATATACTTAATACGCCAAACTCAAACTTAATCATGTTATGCTCATCGGCTCGTGAGCTCATTAACTTAAGAAAAACCATTAGTTTCTTGTTATTTTTTTTTAAGATATTACACAATCTCTACTCCAATCTCCAATATAGTTACAAGGTATTTGTAGATATCAACTGCCAAAGTCAAATACTAGTATGAAGCCAAGTAGTAACATCATTAAATTTTAATGTGCTTATATTTAGAACATGATTTATTAAGCCAAGCTCAAATTTTTTTATAGTTCAAGGCGTGTTCGAGTTCAAGCTTGAATTCGATAAAATTAAGTTAATTGAGCTGAGATGTGGTAAGAATTTGGTTTGGCTCTGCTCTTACATCAGCCCACCAGCTTCGTACAGTATGACTTATTCTTGGACGCAGCACCTACCCCGGTTATACCAGTCATCTTCAGCAATGGATTTATTTTCTCTAGCCAAGTTTGTTTGGAAAGATTGACAAAGGAAGATTAGGCAACTATCTGTTGAGGTTTGATTGCCTATTGGGGTTTAATTGATGTACTTTTTGATTTTGAAAGATATGACTGATACTTGGACACAGCACCTACCCCTGTTAAACCTCTGGCCAAGTTTGTGAAAACACTGACAAATGAAGATTGGGAAACAATCTCTTGCGGATTGATTTTGTTTTTGTTCTTTTAGATTTAGAAATTGCTAGTTAAGCATTATATTCAAAATTTGGACGCTCATATATGATGCTTCCATGGTCTCAATTTATATAAATCCTCATGTAAGATCTATGGATTATAATGAGTGTAACACTAGCTTATGACTTTATTTCCCAGAATTAGCCTACAGTTTCCTGATTAAATTGACTACGACAACTATTACATTATGTCAATGCTGTGATATGACTATTGTGTGTGGTTGATTCTAGAATCTAGATTGATTTTGTTTGCTTTAATGGACATGCCGGAGCAAGTATGACAGCTTTGTAGTGTTATTGCTGTTGTGGTGTCTCCCTGTGTGTTCGAACCATGGGGTTGAAATCTTATTTGTTACGTTTCATGGTGGTTTGAACCTCTTAGGGCTTGATTGAGTCTGAAGAAGATCGTGGAGTTTTTGGTGCTTTGCTCGAGATTCTCTTTTAAAAAAATTCTAGTTCTACATTTCTTGTTTTAGTTCATGGATGTTCTTGTTCAAAGTACTAATTATGGTATGGCTCCCTATATCTTGGCTAGGTGATTTATACTGCAGTTATGGTGTTGTTTTTTTTGCTGGCACTGTAAGTGCATAAATAGTTGTCGTAGTCAATTTAATCAAGCTAATTTGGTGTTCTTTGCTCAATTATGGTGTTTAGGCTAATTTGGCTGCAGCATTTTTGGGTTCTTTGCTCACTTGGTGCCATGAGCTAGGACCATCGTTCGAAAATATGGTTTAAGATTCGGAAACGGGAACGGTCGCAGTTACGGGGTAACGGAACGGATACGTTGGTCGCGGACCACGTTGCGGTTGTCGCTACAAGAATTTAGTTTTAGACTTTTTTTTTAGTATTTTTGCTTCAATTAATCTTCGATCATAGTGGAGTTATATAGGGTTCACCTGTGCGGTGGTGCCTCTCCAATTTCTTTTCTCTTGTCTTTGAGTCATTATTGGAGGTAGACCGGTGTTACTATATACTACCTATGTCCCATATTAGTTGCAAAAATTTGACTGTCACATTTGCCAATACACAACTTTGACCATTAATATATCTGAATATCAATTAGTAAAAATTATGTAAAATTGCTTTGTAAAAATATAAATTGAGACAAATCTAAGAAAATATTGCTTACTAGCGTTTGGTTTTATATGTTAGTTAAAAATCAAGGTCAAAGTAAGGCATATGAATAGTGTAAAAGTCAAACTGTTGTAAGCTTGTAACTAATATGGGATAGAGGGAATAAGTAAAGACAAGAAATCTCTAAAAAATTTGTAAAGTGACGTTTTGTAGCGGAAAAAACGGTCAAACCCTTGTTGTCACGGGTGATACGGCCGAAACGGCCAAAATATTTGGCTTTTTAAATCCACCTTGTTCAACCGGTCAAATTCAGTTCGCCAAAGTTGAAACCTGTTCCAACTCTGGCAAACCGTTCCGATATGGCCGTATTTTTGCACCATGGCTAGGACTCTATATTTATTTGTTAAATGCAAGCTTTAAGACTTCCTTAGGTGTTTGGAGCTTATGCTAGCCAGGTAGTTGGTGGTGGTTTCAAGTTAGGTGTTTAGGCTTTATTTGTGTGGAGCTCTATGCTCCCTCAAGGCTTTGGCATTTGCCTACAAGAGAAGTGTGTATTATAAAGGAATCCTGGTACATAAAAGGAATATTATATCAAATATCTCCTTACAACCAATGCTTTAAGGACCCAATAGATCGGTGCATATTATAAGTGAACACTTCAAATGCCTGACAAGTACCAGAGAAATACCTCCAAAGTTACTTGACGACCTTATGCTTAGATGAGAAAGTCAACCAAATATTTGGCCAGATTAGTTACACGTTACAATCCATTTAGGATATGGAATCTATGATCCTATGGCTTATTTGACTAGCCTTCTGTGTGCTTCTTACAGAAGTTTGTTATGTTGCTCCTCATTTTGAGTTATTTTAAAATTAAACTTGACCTCCTAGAAAGTTATTAAAATACGAAGTACTTCCGCTGTCTCCTTCTCTTGACTTGGTTGGCAGTTATCAGGGCCTTGTTCGTTGAGTGAGCACATCCTAGTCGAATGTTTACAAGAAACCTTCTATTTAGTTGCCCAAAGATAAAGACGAGTTGCCCAAAGATAAAGATGAGTTGTCCAAAGATGAAGATGAGCTATCTAACTGAGAAGAGTCCCATAAAGATACAGGCCAAATTGATGCTAATGGCTGCAATTTGATCTATGTGTGCATTATGTCTGAACTACTCCTCATTTTTTTGAAACACTTGTAGCTCATTGCTTTTCAGGCTTTATTATATCTCAATATGAATTTAGGATTGCTTCCAAGTGACTCTCAATGAGAGATCCAAAGATTTCTGGAAGAAATGCAGCAATTTCAGAATCCTGATGATGTAGTTCCTGAGGGAATCTGTGGGAAATGACAATTACATAGGATCAGCTTGCGAATTTGTGAAAGCATAGTAGAACCATCACCTATGAATGCTGTGCGCGTAAGTGTGAAAGACAGTGCAAGCATTGTTCAAAATCTAAGACTTCTGAATGCCACTTGTTCCTGTCTTGAGAAAAAACCGCTCACTCCATCGGATTACATTCTCATTTTCTAAGATTGTTGACACTTGACAGTAACTGTACAAGACTATTCTTTTACTAGCTGGCCATATATTTGTCTTAAAATCCAATGTAATCAAAACAACTTCCACCTTGCACCTACATTACTCTAACCCTTCTAATTTCCTTGCGTACCCGTGTCGAAAGGACTCATGTCATGTCCCGATGTCGGTACGACACAACACTTGGATACAACTTCCTCCGTTTCTTTTTATAAGGAACAGAGAGAAAATCACACATACCAAGAAACTTAGAGAGAGAAAGAAGGGACCACTTGTTAATGAAGGTAAATCACACATACCAAGGGCAAAGTTGTAAATAAATAGAAAAAGCTTTCCATTTTAAGTAATGTTCCAATTAATATGACTATTCCTAAAAAGAAATATGTTCCTTATAAAAAGAAACGGAGGTAGTATATTTTGGATTTAGAACTTCTACGAAACTGCCGAGCCTACACCGGGACACCGAATAGACACTTGTAACCAAGTCAGTGTAACATATCCTTACACTTACACCATAGGCTTTCTTTATTTTGCTCAATTCCAATATGGGACAAGAGAATGTCGTGGGACAAGTGTTTTTTTTTTTTTTTTTTTGGGGGGGGAGGGCTTATACATGTACATTTCCATCATGACATATGTGGTAGCGTTTGTTGGCTATCATTGAGTTGCTTGACATTGTTCATGGTTAGCAGGTTCTAAACTTGCAATATATATTTGCAGCTACCTCTCTTACACAAGGATTTGTTTTCATCTGGGTTGCGTAAACGTTCTGGGGTTCTTCTCTATGGTCCTCCAGGCACAGGAAAGGTAAATGCGTGTATAAAGGCTTGTAAGTTTCTCCTGTCTTTTCTTCATGAGCTTGTTGTTCATATCTTCTCATATTCAATATGACAAATTTTAGACTCTATTGGCAAAAGCTGTGGCGACAGAATGCTCCTTGAATTTCCTAAGTGTAAAAGGACCTGAACTAATCAATATGTACATAGGGGAGTCTGAGAAAAATGTGCGAGACATATTTCAAAAGGTAAGGCACTGTAATCACTTTCCCTGTATCTATTAGTCTGCTTGCCTAAAGTAACAAGTGATGTTGCTGATGTGGTAGGCTAGATCAGCACGTCCTTGTGTCATTTTCTTCGATGAACTTGATTCACTTGCCCCAGCTCGGGGTGCTTCGGGTGATTCTGGGGGCGTTATGGACAGAGTCGTTTCGCAGGTGAATATCCTCAAGAAGTTTACTTGTAACTAGTGCTGTTTAGCTCTCATTTTATACATCACTTGTTATTTACTGTCATTTTAATGGTGCTAGATGCTTGCGGAGATTGATGGCCTCAGTGATTCTACTCAGGTTCCTTTCACTTCCTTGCATATCATAACAATATAGGTTTTCACAATTTTCGAATGACTTTAATCTGTTCCAAGTCTAATATTATTCTTTTCTCTCTCATTTTGTTTACAAGGACTTGTTTGTCGTTGGGGCAAGCAATCGCCCTGATCTTATTGATCCAGCGCTCCTGCGACCTGGTCGATTTGACAAGCTCCTCTATGTTGGGGTCAATTCTGATCCATCTTATAGAGAGCGGTGAGTGGGCCATGTTTCATATTCGAACGTCTACAATTATTTTTCTTGCATTGTCACTGAATGTTCCATCATGCAGTGTCCTTAGAGCACTCACTCGGAAGTTTGAACTGCACGAAGATGTATCTCTTTACTCAATTGCAAAAAGATGCCCACCGAATTTTACAGGCGCAGATATGTATGCCTTGTGTGCAGATGCTTGGTTTCAAGCCGCAAAACGACAGGTACTTTACTTGCTTATATATACTGTTGGGAAACAAAAAAAAATGCAGAATATGAAATCCCAAGTACAGATATGGGAATCAGTATTTCTGACAATCAAGATCGACAACTAAAACTTTAAAGAACCAAAAACAGTAAGAGAATGAGTTTAGAGTTGTGTGGGTTGTAGGCTTGTAGCATGCAAAATGCTGTGCTTAAAGATACACACCTCTTCCAAGATGGGGCAACCTGGTGCATCAGTTGTGTGTGGTAAAGGACCCCCGAACCGATGAACATATTGAAAGCCAATGCTGTGTTACAGTAAGAATAGTTCTGTGAAGTTGGATTTTAGAGTGCTAAAGTTTTTTGCACAAAACTGAGTGAGTGAGAGAATGCAGAAATTTCTTATGAGAAGGCTTAATAGGCTATGTTTTTGCTCATGACAATAAGTAAAAATAAGAGAACTCCATTGTATCTCTTTTTTTCCTCGTTTTTACAACAAATGCAAAAATATATTTGTATGCGTTTGATAGTGTCTTTAAAGAATCCGTAGGTCAAGTTAATGGAAAATATCCCCCCCCCCCAAAAAAATAAAAAATAATCAGGTAAACTTCCACTTTAATTATAAATCATCTACTGCATTAAGAAACCCGCATGCTAAAATTCAAGATGTTTTAGAGAGGATGTTATTGTTCCTTGATTTTTGAAACTTAAGAACCAAACCCAGAGTTGGGCACGTTAATCTAATCAACGTTTAACTAAATATTTCTCATTTAAAATCTAAATTATTAAAGAAGGTAAGAATTATTTTCCAACATTCTTCCACATGATTAAAAATTTAACAACTTAAAGAGTAATAATGAAGATAAAATATGCAGGGAAAAGACAATAATAGTAATATATATAAAGCATATATCTTGCATTTTCGGTACAAGGCATGAATTGAAATTGTGAGACAAAATGAGCAGATCTGAAGTGAACTGAAATTAATGGATCTCAACTGAACTGAAATTAATGGATCTCAACTGAACTGAAATTAATGGATCTCAACTGAACCGAACTGAAATGTTTTTCAATTAATTCAGTCCAAAAGAATGGGGCCTTAGTATTTATGAGCTTCCACCCGAGAAGACAGTGTGACGAAAATGTGTTAAGCTATGCGCATTACGGCCTTGCTTAAGTTTTCTCTCTGCCCTGACCACCACACTTCTTTTGAATTGGGATAAATAAACATCGCATCTTAATCTTATTATTGCAACATTTTTATATACATCTCCTTATAGGAAATGTCATGCACCATAGCCAACTAACAACTATGTTGTTATCCATTGAACTCCTTCTACTTACTATAACTCTAATGCTCCACCGAAGTGAACAACCACTTTTAGCTTCACGAGGATGAAGTTACTAACCCACAAAGGACTTCGAAAATGACCCAGCTCTTCACTGAGGCCACCACCAATGCACTAACAACACTAATATGATGTTCAAAATGACTAATACAATAGCTTGGATGGGCCACCATAACCCATCACAATAATAATGTATAACCGCATCAACCCATGGTTTTGAAGAAACGATGCCCAATCGCATCAAAACCATCCAATATGTCAAGAGTAAGATCACGCCTTGGTTATACACGAACAACTAACCACAAGCAAGGTCGTAAACGATCAAAGTCATCAAATTTACACAATAGTATCCAACATTCCGCAAGTTGGAAAACACGAACAATTTCATACACAACTTCGTGAGATTAATATCCAGCAAAGCGGGCAACAAAATTTATGAACCATTAAAGGGCCCAACTAGCCATCAAAACCCATAGAAAACGGAGAACTGATAGACAACCCACAACACTATGAACAGAACAATTACCAAACAAAAATTGAAGCTAATTACTCACCACAAAGCCAAAAAGCCAAACAACACTGCCGCTTAGAAAATTATAACAAAGAAGAGGAGGGATATCACTAATCACCAAAGCACCAAAGTGACAAAGTCAATGCCAAAACAAGTCAAGAACACTAATAAAACAGTGATTAGAGAATCCGCAGTAAATTGATGTCCAAACTGAAAATCGCACGAGCACACCTTGAAAGAAACGACGGACAAGCATTGTGTATATAAGAAAATCCGTATCTTTTGTTAAAAGTTCATGATTACTGCCAGTAGGTTAAACTTTGTACTTTGTACTTTGTAGACAATACCAAGATCTAACTCGCCCTTTATACCATGTTAAGATTTGTTTTAGGATAGAATAACTTGTATAAACTTGTTAGGGTACAACCCTGTAACCCTATTTATATAGTACAAGGACTTGGAAAATAGCTAATTAGCTAACCCTAGATTCCTGACAAATATACTTACCTAATATCATAAGGAAACCATATCAGTTTCCTTATTAGTCTACGACTCTATATGGAGTACTTACCATAACTCTAATAGAAAGGCTTTTACCCAAATGAGTTTTTCTTAAACTAAAAGGTCGGGTCATAAGGTATTGAAACAGGCGTCACATCAAAGTAATTAAGCCTTCTCAATAACTTTTTGACATAATGTGATGTTTCAAAACAGTCTCATCCTTAAATTTTATCAACTCAATACCCAAATTAACCTCCAATAGACCAATGTCTTTCATATCAAAGTTATTTCAAAGTTGCTAGGCTAGAATGATTTCAATTCATTAATAGCTTGCAATTTTTTTTTTGTAAGAAGTGGCCGAACCTCGCTCGGGTCCTAATGGGCCAGACACTTTGAGAGAGGGGGAATGATAAGGGAAATTCAACTCTAAAAGTGCCCCTAGTGGAAGTTGAACCCCCAACCTCTAGGTTAAAAGACTCTCTCATTTTCATTAGACCAAGCCTTTCTTGGTATAGCTTGCAAATTAGTGCGGGAAATTAAAATATCATCTACATAAAGACAGAGTATTACATGAGACCATTATCAAGTTGCTTGACGTCAATACATTAACCGTCATTATTTATTTGAAAACCATATGGAAGAACTTCATCAAAATTTTCATCTCATTGTTTTGCAGCTTGTTTTAAGCCATATAAATCAAGCTCCAAAACAAGTAAGCTATAGATAATGTTGGAAAGTAATTTTAATCTTCTTTTATAATTTAAATTTATATTTTTACATAAGGTAAATTGAACTTGTTATGTTTTAGTAGTTCCTAAAATCAAGGAACAACATTAATATCCTCTATAAAAGTGATGTCTGGAACTTTGGCATGCAGGTTTTAATACTGTGGATGATTTTCTGTTTTAATTGGGAGTTTGGCCGATTATTTTTCCCGAAATACCTTCCACTATCATGTTCCAATGATTCTTGTTATAGTACTTCTGTTTATGAGTGTACTTTTGCATTTGGAGTTAAAACGACAAAAAGAGAAATATAGAGAAGCTCCTTTATATTTACTTAGTGTCATCAGCACATGCCGACACAATGATACCAGGAACGCGGGACGGAGGCACGTTTTCCGATCTGGGTCGTTCGTTCCGGATCGCGGAACAAACGCGATCAGATCGCTCGGAACGAACGACCCATATCGATGATGGCTGCGTTCCGTTTCCTGAGGCCCGTGGCGATAGAATGCCGGCGTCTGAACTTCTGTCGCAGAGGAAACTCAGGAAAGATGGGGACAGTGGTAGGAGAATTGCCGGAGAGGAGGAAGGAAGCTAGAAGAAGGCGATTGATTGCTCAAAAAGTGGTTTTAATAAGTCACGTGCTTCCACTTCTTGTCCTCTCTCTCTCTCTTCTTTTTTATATTTTTTCTCATTATCTTTTTGACAGCTGGCTTCCACTGCCTTTTTACTTATCCTTTCTTTATTTTTTCTTCTTTTAACGAGGATTCTTATCTTTTTTTTTACCCTCCTGTCAGCCTTACTGTATCCCCTTTTCCATTTTTTTTTACTTTGACCAATGCTTTTACACCTTTTATATATATATTATTCATTCATACCCAGTGGCCAGCGCTCCCGATTCACTCAAGCTAGCGTTCCGCGTATCCGAATTCGTACCCCGTTTCGAATCGTACCCCGTTCCTTGTAACATTGTTCTGGACTTTATAGTCCACTTTCAAAGAACTATCTTTATGGTAATGGAGCATTTGTGCTTATTGGTTCGTGGGTCTTTTGTTGCACATAATTGGTCCAACGAGTTATTGAATCTTGGAAGAGGAGCGTATGAGTTTCTCCAACTACTTTCTCTCTGAAATGAGCAGGTGACCTTCCACTTTCAATGAAAATATAGAATGAAAAAATATCCTATTCAGTCTCAAGTCCTGGCATAGGACATTTTTTCATTCGGAAGGCCCATAAACAATATCTCAGGCAGGGTTGCTGTAAGGATAATGCTTTGTGTGCTGCAACCTAGGCTACTCTAAAGTCTAAACTCATTTTGATATCTAAAGTTTTAGTTGTAACTTTAATTGTTAGGAACATTGCTTTCAGTATCTGTACTTGGAATGTAATATTCTGCATCATCTATTATCTGAACTGTGACTGTTTTTTTGTAAACTATGCGACATGCCTTTTTCTTGGTGGAATTAGGGTAAGGCACTTGTATATCTGTCAACTTTCTTATACTTCTCTTTGTAGGTATTGAGTTCAGCAGCAGATTCATCCAGTAATGATAGCCATGTCAACAACATTGTCGTGGAATATGATGATTTTATCAAGGTAGGAAATGTATCTACTTTCTCCGTTTTTTATCGGCTACAAGCCTACACTACTCTAAACACGGACTCATAGGCAAAACTTTCGTGTGTGAGTAAAAGTGTGCAAGAAGAAGTGGTAGGAGAAAGATTGAGAGAAAAAGTTACCAAAAAGGTAATAAAGAATAAGTGTAGTCATCAATATAAAACTTCTTAAAATAGAAAGTGTAGTCAATAAAAAAAAAACGGAGGAAGTAGTATATATGACTAATTATTTCAAACATCATTTATAGAGCCGTAAACGGCTCTTGTGCTACTGAATTTGCTTTGATGAAACCATGGCATTGTTACTTGATTTAAGATTTTACGGGGAGAGGATTATATCTAAATAATCACTTGCATATGTTGCTTTTAACAGAATCCTACTTTATTATTTTGATATCTATTGTGAATGATCCAAAGAAATCTTGAAACGATGGGACTGCTCTGATATAGTAGTATTCTTTTAAATGCTAAATTTCATCAATTTCTGTATTTTCTTGTGCTGTTTTTAAAGATATGCAGAACTTTGTTATGAAAGACAGTTTTTTTTTTGTTTTATCTTTCGCGGTTGATTTTAGTTCGTGTGGATCGAGTTCTTGCTTTTCAATGGATAGTTTTGGTTGAAGGGGAGAATGTAATGTCCCTGAAATTTCTACTTTTTCTTTTTTTTCCCTTTAATTAAAAATAAAAACACTTGTGCGAGGATAGAGTAATTTAATCGTGTTGTTAGTAGTCTATTTAGTATCTATGAAAAAAGCAGTTTATTTAGTAGATAGTAGTGTACTATGAGCGTTACCTATTTTAAGCTCACTACCAAGTATATTTAGCCATCAATCTCCTTATGTGAAAACATAAATCCCTTGTTATTTAATAACATAAAATACAAATCAATTCCGTGTTTGAGTCTGACTTATTTGGAATGGAGTATTAGCCTCATGTGGTAAGCTTTTGAATATGTTGTTTACCTTTGATTCCATAGTAAGTTTTGCAGTTCACAACAATAAAAGGGTTTAGCGAGTAGAAAATGAAAATAAGATTCAATACAAGATCAAGTTAGATTATCTCTCTAGCGGGTTTTTTTCGAGCTGACTGCTTAAACTGGGCTTCTGTGTTTTGGTGTGGCCTCTCATTACTTTGGCAGGTCCTGGAAGAGTTAAACCCATCGCTCTCCTTAACAGAGCTCAGAAAATATGAGATGCTGAGGGATCAGTTTGGTGGAAACTGAGGCGTTGGTGAATATGTGAAAGAACACAAAATGTAGCCCCGGATCATTTTTTATAATTTGGTGCGATGATCAAGGATTATTCAACTCGAGGAAAGTGGTCCTATGAGTTAATTTTATGTCGTACAGTTGAATCCCTTTTCTTATAAGCTGTTGCAGTCTTGCTACCTGAAGCACAGATAATGTGGTAGGAGTGTAAATTGTATTACTGTACACACAGAAAGGATGTACGATAGAAATCTGTAATTCTGGGACCACGGACAGACACAGCCAGAGCATGTGTCTTAGGCAAGATGCACAACCTGATCAGAAAGACTTTGTGCTCCTCCCAAGCTAGATCGTGCATCTTTGACTAATCACCACCCAACACGGGGCTCTCTGCTAGCACGTACATGTTCGGTTTTTGTAGATCATCTTACTGGGGTACTGATGCTAGTAGACTAGGATACGAATGAGATATGACCGTGGATGAAATCAGAAGCTTGCTCTCAGATATGAAGATTTTGTTTTATAGGAGTTGCAGATTGGAATTTTCAAATTAGTCAAGTGGTACTTGAATCAATTTACTCATGATTTGAGCAATCTTGTATTTTTTACAATAAGTTGTACTGAAAAGGGTACCATAACATTTATTAGGTGTCCAAAAGATCGACTTAAAATTATTCTACTATACCAAGAACACTTATCCATGTTATTAATTTAGAAAAATGTAGAGTGACACTTTGTTTTTCTTTTTTGGTACAAGTCTAACATAAATTGCGAGATAAAGGAGAGCAATCTTTAGCATAAAAAAGGAGAGCAGTTTCAGCATAAAATGGCAAGCAAAAGCATATGTCCATGTTCGGATAATTCTTCAATTAGTAATTGCATCAATTTGTGTTTGAGGTTGCCAAAGCATAACTCTAAATAGTACAGTAATTCTTTTTTGAGAAATTCCATATGGTGACCTTATGTTTTTGTAAATTCTATATGATGGACATTTTCATTTTGGATTCTTTATAGTAACCTTCAACTAATTGTTTTTGTTTTGTATAACCTTTTTGTTAAAAAAAATATTTATCATGAAGAAATTATTTTTGAAATGTTTTAGCTCCTGTTCAATTTTATCATTTTAAACCACCTATAAGCAAGCTCCATGTTAACTCAAACTCCGCCCAAACCCACCCTATTCCATTGTTAAATTGAAAAGCACTCTCTCTAGTTAACACCTAAAAGAACATCGAAAAGGGTTGAGCAATCAGCCCCTGATAGGAATGAAAGTACTCTTTCTTAATCCATTTTCAATAGTCTCAAATTAATTTAATCAGATCAAAACAATGCATATCAAGAAAGCCATTAGGCTCAAGAAGATGAACGATTTTCTCGAGATAAGTAGTTGTTAAACGACAAGTTGCCTCTATTTCGACGAAAAACTTTGTTCTGGTAGTCGGTCTTACGGTTAACAACAAAAATTTCAAATTAAGTTGTAGTGGGGTGGTCGGAGGTGACTGAGGAAGGGAAAGGTGGCCGGCGACTGTAGAGGATGGGGGAAGGGTGGTCGGCTGGTTGGGGGTAGAGTTTGAGATTTTTTTGGTTTATTTTCTTATTAAGAAGATAGTTTTTGTAATTTAAAAATTATTTTTAATTACTTTTTTAATAAAAGGGTTACAGAAAATAAAAACAATAAGTTGATGGTTACCATATAGAATCCAAAATAAAATTGTCCACCATATTGAATTTGCAAAAATATAGAGTTACCATATTAGAATTTTCCTTATTTTTTTTACTAGTAGAAATCACAATAGATAGAATAACTTATGAGAAAGAAATAACTTTCAAATACTTTATAATTAGTTAAACAAATTTGATTCATTGAAGTTGAGTTTTATTAAGTTTGCCTATCAATGTTGCTTTATATAAATTTAGTTTAGTTTATTTCAGTCGAAAATAACATAGCCTTACTACCTTATTTCACTTTGTCCTTTTCAAATGAGCACATGTTAATCTTTTGTTTTCTTACCAACCAATATATCCCACACCTCTCTTTTCCTCTCTCACTTTTTGGAAAACGCAAAGTCTTATAAAAGACGGTTTTACATTAAGCTTAATATAAGACCAGTCCATTAGGCGCAATAGGCATATCCCCAGCCTATTTTCTTCCCACCACTGCCATTCTTTTCCACTCTATTAACCCTAACCTGCAACCACCAGAATTCAAGCTTAGAAGGTAGATCCATGGTGTTGTTCCATCTTCTACAGGAATCCTCGCCGGAGAAATCGAAGACGGAATCAGAGGAGTTGTTGTTGTTGCGACAGTTAAGGTTGAGTCCATCTATGGTGGTGATTGCTGTAAATTTTCTGAACAAACAAACCGCAACCACCAGAATTCAAGCTTAGATTGTAGATATATGATGTTGTTCCGTCTTTTACAAGAAGCGTCGCCAGAGAAACCGAATTCCTCCATCAATGGCGGTGAATTACTGAATTCTTCCATACTCCATCAATGGCGGTTTTCCAGAGCGGGAGAAGGGGGCGAATGGCACGTTGATGGGGATGGTGGAGGATGTTAGGAGAGGTGATGCGGCAGGGTGAAGAAAGTGTGGTGGTGATTGATGAGAAATCTTCGACTGGGCAGCAAAGGCGGTGGTGGGTGGGCGGAGGAAGGTGATTTGCGATGGTGGTAGCTGCTAACGTCATTGATGTCCATTTTTGGAGATAGTTTCAAAAGTTGACGTTTTAGGTTCAAAAGTTAAATTTTGACCCATTTGTTAATCTCATAACCAATTTTTAATTTATTAAAGTTAATGTTAGGGTGAAAAGTTAATTCTTTTTGCTGGTAAGTTAAGATTTTTTGTCGAATAGTTAATATTTATTATGTATTATATATGTATATTCCAAAATCCAAAGTTGATGGTGGATTTAAGAGTTAACTTTCAAGGTTTAATAGTTGATATTTTAAATCTATTTGTTACAGAAAATAACTTATGTTAATATTTAAAAGTTAATGATTTTAGGTTCAAAAGTTAAGTTTTTAAGTTTAAAAGTTAACAAATTTTGCCTATTTGCTAATATCGATTCCACATATGGTATTAATTATGGATTTTTATGCAAAAGTTAGTTAATATTTAAAAGTTTATGATTTTAGGTTCAAAAGTTAAGTTTTTAAGTTTAAAAGTTAACAATTTTAGCCTATTTGTTAATATCGATTTTACATATGGTATTAGTTTAAGATTTTTATGCAAAAGTTAAGGTTTTTTTGTTGAAAAGTTAAAAAAAACGCAAAAGTTAAGGTTTCAGGTCGAAAAGTTAAAAAATCGATTTGTCTGGGACAGCTCAGCGTGTAGCATGCACGTAATTGGGCTTATTTGGGCTGGTCTGAAGTTAAGACTTAACCTAAAATCATCTTATAGTAAACCTACTATTTAGAAAAAATGTACAAATTAAATGACAAAAGTATTTTATAAATATTATATTGATTTCCCCCCCTAATTTCAAATAAAAAAAATTAATAAATGAACCTGGAGAGTTTATGAAACATAGCCCCCAAAGCATTGAAGATTGGAATAAGTTGCCCGTCATAGTTTCCCCCAAAGCCTTTGATTTTACCAAAACTCTTCGATGGAAAGTAGCAAAGCCAAGTGACTAATATTCGAAGAAGAGTGGCATACACTTCCTCGCTTTCATAATAATCCATTTCTTTTAATTGTTTTTTCTAAAGAAACTTTTGTTGTTCGAGATTAAAAGTGAAATAAAGAAAGGAGAAGAGAAGGGATGACTAGTTGGATGCGAAATATTCACTAATGGTGTTGGTTAGAGTTAAATGGAATGGCTTTGTAGAAGAATATGGGCTTAAGTCGATCTAAATTTAAGTTAAAATTAGATAGCATTTTTTAATAACTTGTGCTATTTTCCGGCCATATGAACAAATATAATTATGCGAATTTTTGTTAGATTCATCTTCATGACTTAATATATACTTCCTTCGTTTTCTAATACTCGCATCATTTCTAAATGTGACGCTATTCGCACATGTCCCTTATAATCAAGGTAGTGACTTATATATAAGGAAAAACTATAGTCATGTGGAATCTTTTTAGATTTGTCTGAATGAGTAGAATATCAATATCTAGTTTGCATAATTTTTTCTTATGTATAACTAGCTTTTTTAGACCCGTGCAAAAATTCACTGGAAAGTTTTTTTGTAAATAGATTTTGAGTTATTATTTAAGAGATCGTAAGACTACAAACTAGGTTGAAGTTGAATAATGTAAATTGATTTGATAAGAAAATTAATCAAGTTAAGAATATAAATAGACACAAACAATAATTTTGTTTTATTATATATAACCTTTTTACAATGTAAGTGTAAGATAAGGTCGAATAAGGACTAATTAAATTCAATCAGTTTTACAAATTATTTCAATACAGTGTCGGTAAATTATAATAATAGCTATTCTTGCAGATTCAACAACTCTTCGGGAGTTTTGTTAACCAACCCACGAACTACCTTGTCATAAAAAATAAAACACTCATTCTTTGTTCCGTCAGATACAATAATCTTCAACCTAGATCTTTTGTGATAAAAAAATTATCTAAAGTTATAAGGAGTATTTTGTACATTGAAAATTTCAAAAAAGTAATGCAAATAAATAATTACTAAGATTGGTTATGTTAACAATGTATCTATCTTTTGAACAAAAGAAGTTTTCACCCTCTTTAATAACTTTGGTAGCACATCTTATGCAAGTTTTATACCACCACCCAAAATCAAAATTCAATGTCTACTGTAGCTGTCAAACAAATGATTTTCCCAATTAATTTTTTTTTTGTAATGTTAAATTCATAAATTTAAGTAATAACTTTGAATTTCATGTATTTCGCTAAGACAACTAATTTCGGGATCATCTCGTCTGCAAAAATTTGATTGCCAACTGAATGGGGTATCAAATCATTTCTTACTTCTTGGCTATAAAACTCCCTCGTTACGCAAACAATAAACAAACGCGCGACAAATCTCATATTTGTCACATATATATCACCTATTAAAGCAAGGGATTTCTATTATTTTATTTAAACAAAACGATAGTATATTCAAATAGAATATTGTACACATTAGATGGACAATATCATCTTATGGCAAAAGAATAGGTATTATATTGATTATACGTTTTGTTAACTCATCATCAATACTTCCCGCTTCAGTAGAAGTAACATAGTCATTCCTTTCCCATACACGTATTATTCGAACCCTTATGGTGTAAAATTTCTTCCCTTTGCTTATTTAATCTTTGTTGATGTTTTTTTAGAATCATTATTTATGGTGATTTTTAAATTTAAAATCTTTATACTACATAATTTATAAGAATCTTTATTTATGGTGATTTTTTATTAAAATCGTAACTTATTTATAGTTAAAACTATATCTTAACTGCATTTTTTTTTACTAAAACCTTATCATCATGGTTCAATATTGTTAAAAACTTTGAAGATATGATATATATTAATCTAAATCGTATCTTATTTATGCTGATTTTATAATTTTGTTCCATAATCTCGCCCGTTTTTGCAGCATTTATACTATTCTACAAATATTCAAGCAATACTTACGTTCTGATCTTATTATGTGAATGCTATGAAATTAACATTAAAATGGCAAGATCTATAAATTGATTGTAATTGAGAAAATTTTCATAATAATGTTAAGAACCTTCTAAATTTATATATACTATTGCTAAGAACCCTGCAAATATAAATTATCAATATCATAATAATGCTATATGAGATCTTAGCAGATAAATTAATCTATTTTTTTGTTTTCATATGAAAAGTGATTTGTATTCACTTGATTTTAGTATATAACTAAACATTAAGGTAACAAAAGATTTTCGTCTTAAAGTATATGATTTTTCTTGATTTTATTACCAATGATGGTTTATTAGCGCCTTGTTAAAAAAATATGCCTAGATTTAATGGGGTTATTGGAAAATTATGCAAATTTAGGACACAAGATAGTTGCCTTAAAAACCCTTATTTATAATAATCGAATTCTTTTCAATTGCTCGATTTTTTATTAGAAAATCATTTCTTAAAAATTATGTTTAATAATTAAGTGAACCAACCTATCATTTATGGTAAAAGGTAGAAGTGTCTCAATAGAATAAAAATACCTCTAAATGAAAAAATGTCCCTATTAAAAAAACAGAGGTAGTATTATATAATCTATATATATAGACTACATGGTTGCTAATTAATCTATATATATAAGTGGATAGATTATGGTTAATTGACCTTATACAAAGACTGGGGGCTTGAATATTAAAATAGGAATTTAGTTGTTTAATGGATTGATAATTACCATCTATAAAAATATATAATTTACTTTAAATTAAAGTATAAGAACGTGATTTATATAAAATAGGAAGTTTAGTTTGATTGATAATTACCATTTAGAAATTTGATAATTTCATTTAAATTAAACTTTAAAGACCGTTTATAAATGGTGCACATAAGTATAATATATGATTAATAGATGGCAAATTGTAAGAACTTAAGTTTAGGCTTGAATATTAAATTTCAATTTCAATTTTTTCCTCAAGTATCTTGATTTATTTAGTTTAGTTATGGACATTATAAATTCATTTACATTAAAATCTAAAGATCGTTTATAAATGGTAAAGATAAGTATAACATATGACATAATCATTGAAAGTTTTAAGTGCTTAGATTTAGGCTTGAATTTAAAATTTGAACTTAAGTGAATAAAAACAAACTTAAATATTATGTAAGTAGATAGATTACGGTTAATTGACGGGAAGATCGTTTATAAATGGTAAAGATCGTTTACATTTTTGCACGGGAAAGGTTTAATTATGGACGAAAATGAACAAAAGAAACAAATACTACAAAAATAATTGCAATTTCGTATTAACAAAAAATGATTACATGGACATATAGAATAACTATGAGATCGCATAAACGAAATGACAAAAATATTATATTAAATAAACGAATTTAAATATAAATATGACAAAAAAGATTAAAATGAAATAATATTACATTTTATGAATTAACAAACAATAAAACACATAAAGAAATGAAAAAACAATAAAAAACGAAATTAGATTATGAAATGACAAACGAATAAAAAAAATTGTCTCTTCATAACATTCAATTATTACATTGCATGAAGATATAAAATAAAATAGAAAAAGATTTACAAATAGCTCGATGCTAGTCCTTCAAAACACTCAAAACCTCTATACTGTTGTTTTGTGATGATGATTACAAAACTTTCTTCAATCGAGTTTGGACAATTCATCCAATGTTATTCGAATTCGGAGAGACAAATGAATTTGCCAAATAAATTTGATATCAATCGAAATTAGAAAAACCATTCTAATATTCTTGTTGTAATTGAAAGAATGGTGCCATGTTTTCTATTTGAGAGAGAAAGAGTTAGAATGAGAGAGGCTAGATTTAATTTTAGGGTTAGATGTGAATGAAATGAGCTAGAAAAATGATTAATTTATTATTGTAGAGAAATAGTTAGGATATTTTGGATTTAATTTTGTTTCCTTTTTTTTAGCTAAATTTGGTTTCATAAATGATAATATTTGTTATGGCAATAATTTATCTACTTTAATGAAAGGAATATTACCTAATTATGAGTTGTCAAACCGGATTTTAAGGGATTTTCCCCTAATTAAGCCCTAAGCAATGCCTAAGGGATCTAAACAAGACACGTGTCCATATTGTTGCTTCTTCGACACATGGCACCCAAAATATCCTGCTTGCGACATGTGGCAAATATAATTTTGTTTTAGTGATATATATAGATGAGATATTTAAGATTTAAGTTGTGCATTGGATAGCGTAAAAGCCACCAATGATACGAGTATAAAAAATGGAGGTGGTGTATATCTTTAAAATATAACTTTTTATAATTATTAGAGGGAAATTGTGAGAAATCACCTTTTAAAACCACGATTTTGCGAAAGAACACCTTTTAATTATTTTTTTTTTTTGCGAAAAGAAACCCATATAAAAAATTTGTTTATTAAAACAAACCTCGATGCTAAAAATTCGCGTTGACTCAGACATTGATCTACCCTTTTTCATGTCAACCAACTTAAAAATTGATATTTACATTCTTATTATTTTCTCCCTCCTTTTATCTTTTAAACTATACATTTAAAAAAAAGGGTATTTTAAAGCCTGAGGTTTCTTTTGACAAACAATTTTTTGTTTTAGCTTTCTTTCACAAAACTGTTTTAAAAAGGTGGTTTCTCGCACTATTAATAGTCAAAATTAGGATTTTTTGCACAAAAACCACTTTAACTTATCACGATTTAGAAACTACCACCTTTATAAATTTTTTCCTAAATTTCCACCTAAAGTTTTCAAAACGCTTATAAACTCCCACCACTTAACAATTTTTTCCTAACTCTGTTAAGTGGTGGGCGACACTTCAGTTTTGTTATTCATTTTCTCCCCAACACATTCATCTCTCTTCCTCGTCTTCCTCTTCTTTACTCTCCCAAGTTTCAATTCTCTACTTCTTTGTCATTCCCTTCTCTCTCTGTTCATTCATCTCTCTTGATTTTATATGGGTTAGACCTCTGATTCTCAATAACGGTAATTCTGCACATGAGTCATAGAATTACTAAACTAGTCACAAATGGTTATTTACAAAGAAGCTTTACTTTTATATTTCTAACTTCATTCTTCCTCTAAATACATAAATAAATTCTCTTTCCCGGCTCTTCTCAAATCATGTGCTAAGCTCCAGTGTTCTCTTCAAGGCCATATTGTTCATACCCAAGTTATTGAATCTAGGTTACACTCCAGTTATATGTTGCAACAACTCTTACACACATGTACATAAATTCCAACATGTAAAATTTGCCTTCAAAGTGTTCGATGAAATGCCTCAACGAAATGAAGCTTCTGCCAATGCTAATGATTTTTGGGCTTTCACAAATTGGAAAAACTTAACTTCTGATGCTCAAGATTAGAATGACAAATATACCTGAATTTGTTGAAAAAACCGGAGCTTTATAAACTATGTTGCTCCTCTTTGATGGTGGTAGAGAGATAACTAAATCGGGGGGAGAGAGAAGTTTGGAGGGCAAATGACATTGGAGGAAAAATAAATAACAAAACTAAAGTGGAGTGCAACACTTAACAGAGTTAAGGAAAAACTGTTACGTGGTGAAAAATTATAAATGTTTTGAAACACTTTAGGAAAAAATTTATAAAGGTAGGAGTTTTTAAAAGTAACTAGTTTGTGGCCCTGGCAATGCTCCGGGTCCATTTTTATGTTTAATCGAGTAAGAATAACGTTCTTTCATCATAGTATCACTTTTTTCATTATCGGTTAAAAAATTATAGACACACAATTTAAGAACTAAGTAAACAATTTAAAAGGATTCTAATGAAGGATATCTCTTCACTTTTTACCAAATCTTGATTAAGGTAAAATGAATTGTTAATTGTAATTTGACAACAAAAAGGGAAATGGTTTTGTAGTAGTGCCTATGACAATATAACTAAGAGGTTATGTGTTCAAAACATATTACTTGCAAAAAGAAACTTGGCGATGCTCCAGGATTTTGGTTAATATTTACAAAATAATTGATGTCATGTAGTGTGAAACATTATTAAATATCTCATTTACAATATGAATTTTGAAAAGTTACAACTTAACTCTTAGTTTACATTTATACATCATTATTGATTTTGATTGAATAAACACTAATAACATGTTAGTGTGGTGGTTGAAACTCCTTATTTCATACTCAAGGTCATGGGTTTGAATCTTAACGTTGGCATTTTTTTAATATATATGAGAATAAAATGTATAGAGCTTTATTCGAAGAGGGATAGTGACACGTGGCGGATTGCAGTTCTTAGTTACGCTTTTTAATATATATATAGATTTTATGAAGAAAAAAAATCCGTCAAAATTATGTGCTAAGACTTATGAGGTGCGACACTTGATAGAAACGGATGAAGTATTGAATAAAAAATTTAACTTAAAGAGGTAGGAAAGTTGAATTAAGGGCCATAATAATGTTGGCCCCTAAAATGGGTGGTGTTTCGTGTTTGCATAATGCGAGCTAAACTCTAGAGAGTCTAGACGAAGTGATGGAATGTGGGACAAAATTGCTTGGCCTCCCACTAAAATGCAAATCGATTGGCCAACATTTGAAATTAGTAGGGGTGAGCCTTGAGTGTGAGAGATGCCAACTTTGCGTAACATCAATGGACCATCAACCATCAACTATGCATGCATGCATGCAACAGCCACATGTACTAACTTCCCTAAGTCTGACAATCCCCGCCCATTTACCAAAAACTAAATCTTCGATACTATTGTTTCTTTACCAAGAGTGAATCTTAATTTTATTCAGGAAAATATTATTAAGTTAAAAATTTAAGAGCAAATCACGTGTTAATCACTGGCGGATTCAGAAAATATATTTAGTGGGTCGAAATATAATTGTTAAATTTTATTGGGGTCAAATGGTCAATTTTGTAAGATAGTTTCAAAAATAAATAAATTTTTAAAGGAAAACTTTATAATTTACCAATTTAAGTGGAGTTGAGTGACCCCACTTACTCTAATGTAAATCCGCCACTGGCGTTAATCGATATTAATCATTATTTATGTTTACTATTTTAGAAAATTATTGATCATATCATCTGTCGATATAAAAATGAAGGGAGTAGTTCGTAATATATGTCACGAAAATTAATGTTATGATATACGCATATAGTTTGATTATTGAAATCAAGCAACTTGATCAAAAACATGGACAATCAACTTATAGTCTAAACAAAGCAAGCAATTTTTTTTAAATTTCCATAACAATTTAAAGATACAGGTTTACACAATTACTCCCTCCGTCCCCCAAAGGATTTCCCATTTCCTTTGGGCACAAAGTTTAAGGAGTGATGTTGATGTGGGGCTTAGTTTTCAAATTATAATGGAAAAGTAAGGTAGTGGGTATTTTTTAGAATTGTTTATTAAGAAAGAGAGTGTGGGGTCAAATACTTTTTGTGAGGAAAATAATATTATAGTTGGTGGGTCATATCCAAATAAGGAAATGGAAAATGTAATTGGGACAAACATAAATGGAAAAATGAGAAATCCTTTGGGGGACGGAGGGAGTATTTGATAACTTTGTCCCAAGATTTAGAACACTGATGTGGGGCTTAGTTTTCAAATTATAATGGAAAAGTAAGGTAGTGGGTATTTTTTAGAATTGTTTATTAAGAAAGAGAGTGTGGGGTCAAATACTTTTTGTAAGGAAAATAATATTATAGTTGGTGGGTCATATCCAAATAAGGAAATGGAAAATGTAATTGGGACAAACATAAATGGAAAAATGGGAAATCCTTTGGGGGACGGAGGGAGTATTTGATAACTTTTGTCCCAAGATTTAGAACACTGCAAAGAACAATTTTTAATTAGTGTTTAATATTGTATCTATTGAACTAAGGAGTTCACTTCAGCATATGACATGAAAATTTGTGGTGGAATATAAGCACATAGTCTAATTATGGAAATCAAACAGAGAAAAATTTTCATGTGTCATTCTCTCATTGATAATGTCATTTGTCATTTGTCATTACCTTAGGCATTATGCAACGTATTAGAAAAGCAATATTTACATTTTATAATGATATGAGATCTTTAAATATTTAGTAATGTGATTAATCTTTAGTTTTCTTAATTGTAATTTTTATTTCTTTTACTCTGTAGACTATTGAATTTTTAAATTTTTATACCATTAGATATTCTATAGAAATAAGTTAATGATTCATAGTGATTTATTATATACACTTTATCTCAGGAAGTAATCAGACAATCTTTTGGTATCTATACTATACTACATAGTAAGGTCGTATTAGGAGTGTTTCCTAATTCTAATTCTAATTTATTGGTATTCTATATCTTTAGTCATATATATAATTGTTGTCTGGACAAGAATTTATCTTGACTCTAATCTTATTATGTGTTCTCAATCTGACAAATTGATTCTACCTATACAAAATTGAATAATATTATAATTTCCCAATCATATAATATCAGACTATCAGTAAGAAAACTCCTCCATTTTTATAATAGCGACACTTGCTTTTTTACGTGAAACGCGATAAAGTGCAAAAGGTAGAGAGAATGATAGTAAAAGTAAGAAAAAAGTGAAAATTTAGAGATAATAAGGAGACAAAAGTTAAGAGAATGTGTAATAAGTAGGTAGACTAACCTAACATATAAGAATAAATGGCAAATGTCCATATTAAAAATAAAACACCGCCACATCTAATATGATTTCGTTTTACATACTTTCATTGAATCTTTAAGTCTAAAGATAATCTATAATTTATTTAGATTATTCTGAATAACCGATTGATAGTTTTGAATTCGAAATTCGATTTTTGGCGAAATAGAACGAGAGGAGAGTAATGAGAATTTGGAGTGAGACTAGCCCCCTAACTACTTTTCTTTAATGATATAGAATAGTTTTTATCAGTTTTTGGAATTAAAAAATTCACATGTATAATTGTTCTATATAATAAATGAATATAGAACACATATTTTGAATTTTTTTAATAATATTATTTAATTAAAAATTGTATCAAATATAGTATTCCTAAGATGAATATATTTGACACAATATCCAAAAAGTATGGCTATTTTTTATGTATTTATCCTTGATTTTTGTAACAAAAATAAAATTTTGTTTTTTTGAAAATCTTATCAAATATATAATCAATTAAAATGTTTGATACGAAAAATTGTTATATCAAATGATCAAAAATGGTTATACCAAACGATCATAACAACAAAGTTTAGTAATCCCTTTTTAAAGACTTTCCAATTAATCATAGGTTTGTGCAATTTCATTCATTTTTTTTGTGCAAAGTTATCACACACTATTGAATTATGTGTAGTTCTTCAAACAGAGTCTCATTATTGCAATTGTTTTTCTTTGTGTAATTTATTCATTTAAAAAAGTGTAACAGGTTATAACAATGAATTTTAGAAAATTCACGGGTTAGAACACTAGACATGCTAGGGTTATCACTTTGACGTTTATTAATCATAAGTTTAAGTATTAATCTTTACGAATTTCTACAAAGTGGGCTTACCTTGAATTAGATCCAAAAATTATCTTATGATTATATTACTATCAGACCGACCAATTCATCACACAACTCATTTTTTCTCATTTTTATTTTGAAAAAAGCAGATTACAAATATTGTAATATATACAAATTTATCCTTTCCAATTTGCCTTGGTATTCCCCTACTTATGAATAGAAACAAAAAAAATTAGGGAGGATCTCATTTATTTTTATGTTTTTATTGTTTATTTTAATGTTGATTATTTAAAATAATCCAATTACGTATATTATATTAGATAAAAAAATTTTAAATAGAACTTTTAATAACGAGGTTGAACACTGAATGTGCATGAAGGCTTTAGTGGGTAGTAATTGAATATTATTAGATAGACATTTAAGTCTCGTTTTTATAAGTTTTATGTAACTACATTGGCTACAACAAGAAATAATAGAGTAGAACAATAAATTTGAATTTGATGGGGTAATAATACATAAAATGTACTAATACAATCACAACCCTACACTCTAGACATTCCTTTAACTTAAGACTAAAATTTCTCAAATAATTATAACTTGTTTTAGTCTTGATTAAGTTTCATTGGCTTGAATTATTATTAAAATATCAATAACTTATATATTAAACCTTTTAGATAGAACCTTTGGTAGCCCGTGCATTATTGCATGGGTATAAATCTACAAAATATCTACTACCTTAGTTTACCATTATAAACTGAAATTTTAGGCTCACACCGACCTTATTCCGCAAACTTTGTATCCAAAAAAATGTGAAATCCTTTGGGAGATGGAGGGAGTAGTACCTAATAATTATTTGAGGTAAAATATTATCAAGATCTTAGGCTTTGTTCTATGAGACTGAATTAATGAGAATTAATCTCAATCAAGTTTAGGTTCATTTAGTTCGATTCAGTTCAGTCCTTTTAAGGGTTTCAGTTGAGGTCAAGACCTATTTATTCAATCCATCACATCCCAATGCAATTCAATGCAATTCAATTCAAGTCCATTCCGTTTAAAAGAACAGGCTCAAAGTTACAATAGTTTTCAACTATATTTATTCCATTCTCTAATGCAATTCTCTTTTATACAAGTCTATTCTTTTATCTGTTTTTTATTATAACTAACTTGAATTTCTTTTTAAAAAAATTTCTCTGCAGTTGACCTTTTTTTCTTTTTAAATAACCTTTCTCACTGACATGATTTCTTTTTGAGAGGTAAGTCAAGAGCATTAGTTTAAGCACAAAGGTCCAGAAGTACATAAGTAGCAATCTCAGACAAATGCTTCACCCAATGTTACCAAATGATATAAGCCTAGGTAGACAATGAAAAACATAATTCTCATCTCTTTTAGTGTGAGAAGAAAAGAAACATGATTAAACAGAGAATTAACAAACATGATGTCTTTTAAAATAGTATCAAGGCCAGAGACATATATCACTGATTTGAAAAGGCAACATGATAACTTGGCAATTTCTCAGTTCCTAATGTCGGCCTAAACAAGCTGCCATAGCGAGCGCTTGACCGTCATACATCTTCGGAGGCCACCATACCTAGATTCATCGTGTTGTTGCAAAAAGAAAACTTGTTATCATGATCAACAATGCCCGAACCCAATCACCCATCCTTCCATAGTGTTCCATAATGTCTGTTGGGAAATTAATTTAGGCCACACCCAACAATTTCCACCTTGGATCAAGTTTAGTGTACTCGTCGTATGAGCCCGTAATGGCGTTATGTAGATATGTTACCAGATGTATCCATTGGTAATTTGGGTTTTAGATATATGTGAAATATTGGAACCCGTTTTAAAATTGTGCCGATGCTGAACCGGGTATGAAGAGGAAGAAGACAGAATAGGAGACCCGTGTAATACTGAGATTTCAATGTCTGATGGTCTTCATAAGCTCATGAGCACCTTTGGAGACTTTAAGTTCTCCACCTTGAGCCAAAATGTTGCACCCTTTTTAGAGTCAAGAGAACCTAAAGAGATGATGTTTTATTTCAAATCAGAAACCTAATGGACATTAGATAAAGTCTTGATCTCTCCATCATGTGTCTTGAACCGAAAGAAACCAATACCATGACCTTTGCAATGAGAACCGTTGCCGTTAGAAATGGATATATCCTTCACCGGTTGATAGTCGATAAAGTCATCCTTTTGAGAATAAATATGGCTAGTGCAACCGGAATCAAGCACCCAGTTAGAAGTTTTACTTCTTCCGTGAGAAGTACCAAAAGAACATCATCCGATTCTTCACCAAGTTCGGCTTATGCAGTTTCCTTTCCCCTCTCTCTCTCTCTCTCTCTCTCTCTCTCTCTTCTCTCTCTCTCTCTCTCTCCTGAGCTTTTTCTTTGAATTTAAGTAAGAGGAAACAATGTGCCCATGCATTTTATGATACGTGTGTTCTCCCTCCTATATTTAATCCTTCACCCTTTTCATTAGAATATACTTCAAGGTCAATTTTTTTTGAGATTAAGTGTGACTTTACGTCCTCAAAAGAAAGACATTTATTATAATCATATAACATGATTTTTCTAAATTATTTGTATGAAGGAGGTAGTGAGACAATTAGTAACACGGTCCTATCCTCATCTTCAATCTTTACATCCAAATTTTCAAGGTCGGTAATAATTGAATTAAATTCATTAAGATGAGTTTGAATGGAAGTACCTTCGGCCATCCAAATAGTGTAAAACCTTTCCTTGAGACGTGGTTTGTGAGCGAGACTTTTAGTCCTGTAGAGGGACTCGAGCTTTAACTATAGCCTTGCAACGGTATCCTTGTGAATCATCGCGTAGTACTTCTGTAACAGCAGGAATTTTAAGCAGGTTGGGTTTAAAGTAATTATATTAAGTTATTCAATTAGGATTTTAGATTTCTAAAGTTTGAGGTGAAAAAGAGTTACTTGGAACTGTCAGTTATGATAAGTTTTCATCTGGTTTGACCCCTTAAGCAGATTAGAATACTCTCCAACATCATATGAGGACAAAAGTGGGTAAGATCTACTATTCTTATTGGTTAAGAAGGTTTTGGAAACCAATTTATAAATTAGAAGGTCCTTAAGAGCCTTACTCATTAAGATTGTGAAAATTGTATAGAGATCGTTTTATCGGGTAGAAACGAACTTCCAGTTAAAGAGCCTTTCGGGGTTGAATCGGAGCTTAGAACCTAACCAAACTTGATCTATGACATGCTTGGGATGTCTTAAGGTTAGAGTGGTCATTTATTCCCAAGAATCACGTGGCTAAATAGGGTAAGTTCCTTACTTAGTAAGATCTGGCCAGCTGAAATTTCAGTTCAGACCTATCCTCAATGAAAGCTTCTTAGCAGCTACTTGGGTGTCGATATCCCATGGATCTTCTCATGCATGAAAGCCAACACATCAAGCTAACACCTCAAGCAAGAATCACCCAGAAACTCCATGAAACCGACGTTACCCAGAAGAGGTTTCCCTATCTTGTAGGTACCGCCAATTACCTGCTATAAATAGCAGTTTTGGGTTTTCGGTTCTTTTAACCCAATTCCTCTTTGAAAACACCTACCTTTTCTTATATATATCTCTTATAGACATCCATACCTAGTTGTTCAAGCCTTTGTTAAAGCTTTGAAGCCTTGGGAAGGTGTAATTAACTCCATAGAAACATCAAACAGGGTGCTGTAAGTACAACTTTACATCCCTCTTGTGTTTAGCTTACTTATTCGTGTTCTAAAGCTTGTTTAATCTAATCCTTAACACCTTACTTACTCAGGGGAATCTGTAGGAAGGTTACAGTGGTGAGACATGTTTATTTCGTTACACAGAGGTACTAGGAATCATATTAGATGTTACTGATTGTACCGAGGTATGAAAGTAGTGAAGCGTAGTCAATTGTTATTGATATCTATTGTTGTTTTTGTTATGAGGTGGATGTTTTAGGACATTGATTATGGATTTCAAGAGAGCTAATAGAACTATAGAGTTCTCGAAGTATGATATATCAATCTAAGAAATGATTAAGCAGTTAAGGTAACTTTTATGTTCAGTAAAATCTATTTCATGTCCATATATTTTGTACTTCTATTTTGGTGAAGTAGTTCGTATTATGGCCATAGATATGAATGTGTTGCTGTTATTGAAACGGTGTTTTGGTTGATTATGAATATTATTTGTTTTGGCTGGCTAGTTTGTGAACTGAAATGAAAAGTGGGCAAGGTACAGGTAGAGGAGCTAAATAATAAATTGAAATGGTTATAGTGTGGACCGGTGTGGTCGTATTGTGTAAGTGATAAGTGAAGTGTCAACTAAAATAAATTGTGTCCAAAGCATGTAGTTGCCAGCGATTTGTGTAAGGGGATTGAGCTATGCCAGTCGTATACATTTACAAGAATGATTATCATTTTCAAAGTGATAAACGATTTGAAATGATAATGTTTTTAACGGGCTGAAGTAAGAGTTACAAGTTTTCTTCTCATTTTGGATGTTTTCCTTGTTTTCTATTTCTTCTGTTATTTTCAGGTACATTATCGAAAGCTCGGAATGGTTTGGAGAGATCGGGATGTTGAAAACTTCCATTTACAGAGTTGTAGAATAAAGTTCAAGTTGTAGTTTGAGGCTTAAGCTAAGATAGTTCGTATAAGGTATCATTGATTTATTGTATTGTTCTGGGAACTTGAGTTAGAGACATCGTGTAACTTGAGATTCAGAATAAAGGATATTGTTTTGTGGGCCCATAACCCACAGGTCCAGTATCATGTATTTAAGGATTTTTCCGCTGCAAGTTCCATCTAAAGTATTATTTACTATTATTGAACCCATGTCCATTAAAGTATGAGATTGCTAAGCATGTTAAGCTAGCAGCTCAGGAGGTCGGGCTATTACAAATGGTATCCGAGCAACCCTGCGACCGTGTGCTGAGTTAGGCACATAGCGGGGGTAAAAAATCTTTGGGAAAGTAAGAGTTTAGAGCTCTGTAGCTTTTAGAATGAGACAATGAGATGTAAGTTGTAATTTGAGGATATTTGAGGTTGATCTTAGAGCTTATGTTTTGAAGTTTCGAGGACGAAACTTATTTTAAGGGGGGTAGAATGTAACAGCCGGAATTTTAAGCAGGTTGGGTTTAAAGTAATTATATTAAGTTATTCAATTAGGATTTTAGATTTCTAAAGTTTGAGATGAAAAAGAGTTACTTGGAACTGTCAGTTATGATAAGTTTTTATCAGGTTTGACCCTTTAAGCAGATTAGAATACTCTCCTACACCATATGAGGACAAAAGTGGGTAAGATCTACTATTCTTATTGGTTAAGAAGGTTTTGGAAACCAATTTATAAGTTAGAAGGTCCTTAAGAGCCTTATTCATTAAGATTGTGAAAATCGTATAGAGATCATTTTATCGGGTAGCAACGAACTTCCAGTTAAAGAGCCTTTCGGGGTTGAATCGGAGCTTAGAACCTAACCAAACTTGATATATGACATGCTTGGTATGTATTAAGGTTAGAATGGTTGTTTATTCCCAAGAATTACGTGGCTAAATAGGGTAAGTTCCTTACTTAGTAAGATCTGACCAGCTGAAATTTCAGTTCAGACCTATCCTCAATGAAAGCTTCTTAGCAGCTACTTGGGTGTCGATATCCCATGGATCTTCTCATGCATGAAATCCAACACATCAAGCTAACAACTCAAGTAAGAATCACCCAGAAACTCCATGAAATCCACCTTACCCAGAAGAGGTTTCCCTCTCCTGTAGGTACCGCCATTTACCTGCTATAAATAGCAGTTTTGGGTTTTCGGTTCTTTTCACCCAATTCTTCTTCGAAAACACCTACCTTTTCTTGCATATATCTCTTATAGACATCCATACCTAGTTGTTAAAGTCTTTGTTAAAGCTTTGAAGCCTTGGGAAGGTGTAATTAACTCCATAGAAACATCAAACAGGGTGCTGTAAGTACAACTTTACATCCCTCTTGTGTTTAGCTTACCTATTTATGTTCTAAAGCTTGTTTAATCTAATCCTTAACACCTTACTTACTCAGGGGAATCTGTAGGAAGGTTACAGTGGTGAGACATATTTATTTCGTTACACAAAGGTAATAGGAATCATATTAGATGTTACTGATTGTACCGAGGTATGAAACTAGTGAAGAGTAGTCAATTGTTATTGATATCTATTGTTGTTTTTGTTATGAGGTGGATGTTTTAGGACATTGATTATGGATTTCAAGAGAGCTAATAGAACTATAGAGTTCTCGAAGTATGATATATCAATCTAAGAAATGATTATGTGGTTAAGGTAACTTTTATGTTCAGCAAAATCTATTTCATGCCCATGTGTTTTGTACTTCTATTTTGGTGAAGTAGTTCGTAATATGGCAAAAGATATGAATGTGTTTTTGTTATTGAAACTGTGTTTTGGTTGATTATGAATATTATTTGTTTTGGTTGGCTAGTTTGTGAACTGAAAATAAAAGTGGGCAAATGGTTATAGTGTGGACTGGTGTGGTCGTATTGTGTAAGTGATAAGTGAAGTGTAAAGTAAAATAAATTGTGTCCAAAGCATGTACTTGCCAGCGATTTGTGTAAGGGGATTGAGCTATGCCAGTCGTATACATTTACAAGAATGATTATCATTTTCAAAGTGATAAAACGATTTGAAATGAAAATGGTTTTAACGGGCTGAAGTAAGAGTTTCGAGTTTTCTTCTCATTTCTGATGTTTTCCTTGTTTTCTATTTCTTCTGTTATTTTCAGGTACATTATGGAAAGCTCGGAATGGTTTGGAGAGATCACGATGTTGACAACTTCCATTTACAGAGTTGTAGAATAAAGTTCAAGTTGTAGTTTGAGGCTTAAGCTAAGATAGATCGTATAAGGTATCATTGATTTATTGTATTGTTCTGGGAACTTGAGTTAGAGACATCATGTAACTTGAGATTCAGAATAAAAAATATTGTTTTGTGGGCCCATAACCCACAGGTCCAGGATCTTGTATTTAAGGTTATTTCTGCTGCAAGTTCCATCTAAAGTACTCCCTCCGTTTCCTAATATTGTTCCCATTTCCCGAATTAGTGTTCCTTTAAGTTGTTCCCATTTGGAATCTTTCTAAATTTAACTTACATAAAGTCAACATATTTTCTTATAAACTCTCAATATTATTGGTTGTATTGCATAGTGATATGTGTTGTCCTTACATTAAATGTTTCTTTTACATTTATTATGCTTTGGTAAGATAAAATGTTCAATAATTAACCCAAAAACATGCAATCTATAAATAATATTATAATAAGATTCAATTTTCTTAATTCTCTCCCCGATTCCAAATGGGAACAACATTTGGGAACGGAGGGAGTATTATTTACTATTATTGATTCCATGTCCATTGAAGTATGAGATTGCTAAGCGTGTTAAGCTAGCAGCTCAGGAGGCCGAGCTATTACAAATGGTATCCGAGCAATCCTGCGACCGTGTGCTGAGTTAGCCACATAGCGGGGGTAAAAGATCTTTGGGGAAGTGTGTATGGAGTTCAAGTTCTGAGAGATAGAAGCGAAGAACAAGAGTTTAGAGCTCTGTAGCTTTGAGAATAAGACAATGAGATGTGAGTTGTAATTTGAGGATATTTGAGGTTGATCTTAGAGCTTATGTTTTGAAGTTTCGAGGACGAAACTTATTTTAAGGGGGTAGAATGTAACAGCCGGAATTTTAAGCAAGTTGGGTTTAAAGTAATTATATTAAGTTATTCAATTAGGATTTTAGATTTCTAAAGTTTGAGGTGAAAAAGAGTTACTTGGAACTGTCAGTTATGATAAGTTTTCATCTGGTTTGACCCTTTAAGCAGATTAGAATACTCTCCAACACCATATGGGGACAAAAGTGGGTAAGATCTACTATTCTTATTGGTTAAGAAGGTTTTGGAAACCAATTTATAAGTTAGAAGGTCCTTAAGAGCCTTATTCATTAAGATTGTGAAAATCGTATAGAGATCATTTTATCGCGTAGCAACAAACTTCCAGTTAAAGAGCCTTTCAGGGTTGAATCGGAGCTTAGAACCTAACCAAACTTGATATATGACATGCTTGGGATGTCTTAAGGTTATAATGGTTGTTTATTCCCAAGAATTACGTGGCTAAATAGGGTAAGTTCCTTACTTAGTAAGATCTGGCCAGCGGAAATTTCAGTTCAGACCTATCCTCAATGAAAGCTTCTTAGCAGCTACTTGGGTGTCGATATCCCATGGATCTTCTCATGCATGAAATCCAACACATCAAGCTAACAACTCAAGCAAGAATCACCCAGAAACTCCATGAAACCGACCTTACCCAGAAGAGGTTTCCCTCTCCTGTAGGTACCGCCATTTACCTGCTATAAATAGCAGTTTTGGGTTTTCGGTTCTTTTCACCCAATTCTTCTTGGAAAACACCTACCTTTTCTTGCATATATCTCTTATAGACATCCATACCTAGTTGTTCAAGTCTTTGTTAAAGCTTTGAAGCCTTGGGAAGGTGTAATTAACTCCATAGAAACATCAAACAGGGTGCTGTAAGTACAACTTTACATCCCTCTTGTGTTTAGCTTACCTATTTATGTTCTAAAGCTTGTTTAATCTAATCCTTAACACCTTACTTACTCAGGGGAATCTGTAGGAAGGTTACAGTGGTGAGACATATTTATTTCGTTACACAGAGGTAATAGGAATCATATTAGATGTTACTGATTGTACCGAGGTATGAAACTAGTGAAGAGTAGTCAATTTTTATTGATATCTATTGTTTTTTGGGAAATTCCCAATGGTGGCCCTTAGGTCTAAGGAATTCCCAGTGGCGGAAATTCCAAAAAAACTTTCCCGTTGGTAGCCCTACTTTACAAATTATTCCCAAACATAACCTTAATGAAGAATATTCCGTTAATAATAAAGCATATTCCGTTAGTTAACAGTTAAGGCGGTCACTCGCAAAGAAAACGAGGCATTTTGGGTCGTTTTTTGCCAATCTCGACCTCAAATTCAACTCTTAAGGGCTAAAACTTACCCACTAAGATCATCCCCTAAGGGCAAAAAACGACCCAAAATACCTCGTTTTACGTGCGAGTAACTACTTTAACTATTAACTAATGTAATATGCTTTATTATTAATGAAATATTCTTCATTAAGGTTATGTTTGGGAATAATTTGTAAATCAGGGTTACTAGCGGGAAAGTTTTTTTGAAATTTACACCACTGAGAATTCTTAAAACCTAAGTGCCACCATTGGGAATTTCCCTTGTTTTTTTTGTTATGAGGTGGATGTTTTAGGACATTGATTATGGAGTTCAAGAGAGCTAATAGAACTATAGAGTTCTCGAAGTATGATATATCAATCTAAGAAATGATTATGCGGTTAAGGTAACTTTTATGTTTGGCAAAATCTCATGCCCATGTGTTTTGTACTTCTATTTTGGTGAAGTAGTTCGTATTATGGCCATAGATATGAATGTGTTGTTGTTATTGAAACTGTGTTTTGGTTGATTATGAATATTATTTGTTTTGGTTGGCTAGTTTGTGCACTGAAATGAAAAGTGGGCAAGGTACAGGTGGAGGAGCTAAATAATAAATTGAAATGGTTATAGTGTGGACCGGTGTGGTCGTATTGTGTAAGTGATAAGTGAAGTGTAAACTAAAATAAATTTTGTCCAAAGCATGTACTTGCCAGCGATTTGTGTAAAGGGATTGAGCTATGCCAGTCGTATACATTTACAAGAATGATTATCATTTTCAAAGTGATAAAACGATTTGAAATGAAAATGTTTTCAACGGGCTGAAGTAAGAGTTACGAGTTTTCCTCTCATTTTGGAAGTTTTCCTTGTTTTCTATTTCTTCTGTTATTTTCAGGAACATTATGGAAAGCTCGGAATGGTTTGGAGAGATCGGGATGTTGAAAACTTCCATTTACAGAGTTGTAGAATAAAGTTCAAGTTGTAGTTTGAGGCTTAAGCTAAGATAGTTCGTATAAGATATCATTGATTTATTGTATTGTTCTGGGAACTTGAGTTAGAGACATCGTGTAACTTGAGATTCAGAATAAAGGATATTATTTTGTGGGCCCATAACCCACAGGTCCAGGATCTTGTATTTAAGGTTGTTTCCGCTGCAAGTTCCATCTAAAGTATTATTTACTATTATTGATTCCATGTTCATTGAAGTATGAGATTGCTAAGCGTGTTAAGCTAGCAGCTCAGGAGGCCGGGCTGTCACAACTTCCTTGGCTAAACATAGTTGGATAGGTAATAATGCTTTTTCGTAAAACTATTGCCATTGCTCGTCCGTCATAGAAGATGGCTTTTTGTCTTTGCCAGCAAATGCCCGTTTTAATCTGCTCTGAGTGAGAACAACCTTCATCTTACATGCCATATGCTAAAACTAATTTTTCCATCAAATTTCTGAATCTCGAACTTTGTAACAGAAGATATCTTTAGTATAGCACTTGAAAAGAACCTTTGACTATGATAACACTTGTTAGGGTTGTGAGTGCGAGCTTGTATGACTTCTTTAATGCAGACCGATTGCATGCTTGTACAAAATGGATCCAACCCTCTATCTATGCTTTGAATTTCGTTTAAATAAGCTTGTAGTTTGTGGATGCCAAACATTAATATTTATAGATAGCAACTAGGTGATTGAAAGAGGCAAAACTAAATCGACTAAGATCTAGAGTTTTCTTAGTTGTTCGCAATAGAGAATCTTGTAGAAATTTCATTATTTCTCGGGAAAATGTAGGCAATAACTCTGGAGCATTATTGACATGTCATGAAGCAAAATCCTTGTAACACCAAGTATATACTGGGCTATTAATTTGGCCCACACACCAAGCTAAGAAACCTCGAGCAAGGATAAATTCATTTGATGTTTTATTCTCAAAAAGCTTTTGAGTTATGTTTAGTCCATATACACCAAGCTTGGAACAATGGTCCTTTTTATCTAATTTTGCTATCCAAACTCTTCCAACTGACTACTAATCGTACAAAGGAAATCAATCCCCTTCCACTCACCGTACACGTACGTACATCCACATGCCTCTCACAACCTAGGAACCCTCAAGCAGTCATAAATGGCATGCCCAATGGACTCTCACAAGGCTCTTGCAGCCTATCAAAAATAATTCCTGCGAAAACTTCTACTAATACAGTCAGATAGCTAAGATCAATCCTCAAGGAGATAACTTCCAATTTTACCAAACCAAACTATATTATACTAACAAAATATAACAGTGAATTTGATGACTAAACTAGAGTAGAAATGTTTTTTAAAAAACGATGGAATAAATAAAAAATAAGAAAGAAGATCAGGTATCATTATGCAAACGATTTGGGATTTAAGGGACAAATTATAAAAACTAAATGAGTCAATCTATCTATGTCACGTGCAATTTCTCTCGAACATTGCTTCCATCGAAGATTACCTAGTCACTCTCATATAGTGAAGGGTCACTTTGCCAAATACTGAAAGCCTAATTGAAATCTCCCCTCTCGAATTAAACTCGAAAATGTGATCACGAAGATACTTCCTCCGTTTATTTATACTTGCATCATTAAACATGTACACAAGTAGGGGTGATTGTCGAACGAACCAAGACCGAACACTACTTAGCTCGACTCGTGTTCATTTAAGTTTATTCGAACTCGAGCCGAGCTCAAAACTTAACAAAATGAGCCGAGCTTTGACTAAGCTTTGACCGAGCCATTGTCGAGCTGTTCACGAACAAGTTTGACCTACTATTATTCTTGGTTTATTTGTCTATGTTATTATTTATTAAGAAATATTTTTTCTTATGAATTTATTTTCAAAAGCTAAAGCTATTAGCTTATTATTGTGTAATATCTAGAACAAATACATTTTTAGATTCATACCTAATATAGTATTTTAATATATAAAAGTATAATCGAGCTTGTTCACGAGCTTTTCAAGCCGAGCTTAGCATAACTCAACTCGGCTCATTAAGGTCTCGAGCCGAACTCGAACTCAAGCCGAGCCTCACCGAGTCGAGCTTTGACCGAGCTGAGCCCGCACAGTTAGCAAACATGACAGGCTCATTCTCGCCCATATGCAAAAGAATTAAGGAGAGGAGAGAGATAGATAGAGGGGAAAAGAGGGGACCCATGTGATTGGAGAGAGGTAGAAAGGATTTTTTACCTAAAAAGAAATGATGCAACTAATCTGCGACTTCCAAAAATGATAAATGATGCAAGTATATACCAGGCCTCACTTCATAAATCTAGAAAGACAAGAAGTAAACTAATTCAAAAGAAATTAAACGATTTCTTTCAGTACCTCATAGAATACGTAGATCACCACAACCCTAGTATTAAGAACTAAAAGCGTTAAAAGTATGACATAATCTTTCACAGTTCAACCTAAGGTATTTATACCACTCCCTTAAATTGCAAAAATCGGGCCGAAAACGCGTGAAATAATGAAAAGGGAAAAGCATCAGGAAAACTCGCCCGATATGGAGCGCTTCTATGAACTCAACTGCAAAGAACACTCAAGCTACCTAGCTGATCATAAAACGCGTCCAATAGGGTTTCGACAACAACATTAGCGAAACCTAATTAGGCGTACATACTTGATTGACCAAGCAAACTCCAGTTGAGCTTCACATTTAAATGTGCTTCCCAAACTCAACTTCGCGGCTCTAGGGTCCCTAAGATGTACGTCAAATAATCTCCATATGTTGATCAAGAGAAAGCTTATCATAAAACAAAGACCTGTCCTTGAGGAAAATAAACTTGAAACAGTAAAAAAAACCGCCATGATCTAGAAACGCATACCAAAATACTGAATTTTTTTTGTACTCCTAGGAGCACGATGCTCAGTGCACCGGGATGACATCATCCTCGGTACCTCATCCTGCCTCCTCTTTACCCTAGCTTCGGTGACACTCAGCCTCCCACCATCAACCTCTCTCTCTCCTACTTTCCTCCTTCCAGAAACTTTTGGCAATCTTCAACGACACCTAACAGTCGAAAGCTCCGGCTCTCCACCACACTCTCTCCTCCTTCTCCTTTTTTCCTAAAACTTCAGGCGACCTCCAACAACGCCCAGATGTTCTTCGAATTTTTGGATGATGTTCTATCTGATCTGGTTTTAATATTCTTCCAGGTCATTCAATTTGTTCTTTTAATAAACTTATTATGTTCTTTTGGTTATTCTTGTATGTTCTTTTGGTTATTCATGTATGTTCTTTCCAATTGACACCTATTTTTATTTTTAATATTCCTTTTAATTAATGTTTAATGTTCTTTTGATGTAACAAAGTATTTTGTTCTTTGAATTTTCGTATTTTGTTCTTTATATTTCAAGGAAATGGTCTTTTAAAATCGACAGTTCGTGAATTTTTTTGTAAGTAATTTTTTTTGAATTTTTGTATTTTGTTCTTTGTAGAAAAAAGTAATTTTGTTCTTTGAAATTTCGGATTTTGTTCTTTTTGTTTTAGGTACATGTTATTTTAAAATTGTCAGAATGTTTTTTTTGTATGTTCTTTGAAATTTCCTATTTTGTTTACACATATGAATGTTGTTCTTTGAAGTTTTGAATTTTGTTCTTTTTAAAAGAAGTATGTTATTCTTTTGAAATTTCGTTTTTTGTTCTTTTTATTTCAAGTAAATGTTCTTTCATATTTTGTTCTTCCGATATTCACTATATGTTCCTTATAGTGTTGTCAAGGTTTGAGGTTGCGTTTTTCTTAAGTTTTGTGCTGCTGTATCGGGGATGACATCATGACCGGAGATGGTGACGTCATCCAGGTGCACGGTGCTCCGTGCTCCCAGGAGTATTAAAAACGAATTACCAAAATACACACAAACCACAGTATATGAAAATTCCTAACAGAAACACCTACATACAAAATGCTTAAAACTGACCTTTTTATTGATAATACGGTGTAAATAAGTAAAATAGCAAGCTTCCATTTGATTATGCTTTTCAGAAGTTATAAATTGTACTCCTGGCCAGTTATTTTTGGTTGAAAACAACTTAACTAAATTGACCTAACTGAACTAAATCGAACCGAACTGAACTAAATTGAGCTGAATTAAATTGAATTGAATTCTAATTAATAATAAATAATTGATAAACTATGATATATTTATAATAATAAATTATTTATAATAATGATAGTAAATAATAATAATAATAATAATAATAATTAACGATATAATAATAGGCAATAATAAAAAATAATTATTAATTATTAATAAATAATGATAAAATTTTCATTTATTAATGATTTATTAATTGATAATTATAACAAATACTAGCAATCACAATATTAGATCAACATAATTTACTAGTTACTGATAATGATAAGTAATAGTTATAATTATTAGTACTAATATATTAATACTTATTATAATTAAAATAATCATAATCAGAATTATCCATAGTAATAATAAATATTACTCCTTCTGTTTCTTTTAATAGGGACATTTTGCCATTTAGAAGTGTTTTTCTAAATTGGGAAACTTCTACTACCTTTTTCTATAAATGGTAGGTTGGTAAATCTAATTTACTACAATTCTCTCATACTTTTTGTATCATTCTCTCTACCTTTTTCAGTCTTTCCTTACTTCTTTCATTCTTCTTTCTACCATTTGCACTTTTCCTTAGTTCGCGTGAGAGCAGTACGGAATGAACTGAACCAATGCTGAACGTGTAGAAAAATCAGCTTATTCTAAATATCTTTGTTAAAAAAACGGAGGAAGAATTATTTTAATAATAAGAATTATTATTGACGATAAAATAATAATAATCCCTTTGTTTTTAATCTATAGGAACATTTGTACTTTTACGCTTGCAAATGTATATCTTTGATCACGAATATTTCAAATTTCGCATGAGTAAAAATTATTGAAGTTGAAAAAAAAAACTACACATTAAATAAATTAAGATGGTCAAAGAGTAGAATGTGAACAGTAACAAAAGCCAAAATTTCCCTATTAAATAAAAAAAGGGATTAGTTAACAATAATAATAATAATTATTATAACAATAATAAAAAAAATGGATTTTATAATGTGAAAAATATTTTTTTCCAATAATAATACTACCTCCGTCCCATATTAGTTGCAACAATTTGACTGGCGCACTTGCCAATACACAACTTTAACCATTAATATATCTAACTATTAATTATTAAAAAATATACAAAATTGATATGTCAAAATTATACATTGAGACAAATCTAAGAACATTTTTTACTAACATTTCGTCTTATATGTTAGTTGAAAATCATGGTCTAAGTAAGACATATGAATAGTGTAAAAGTCAAACTGTTGCAACTAATACGGGACAGAGGGAGTAATATTGACAATAATTAGTAAATTAAATTAGAGTAATAGTAATAATATTCACGAATATGGTCAAATAATGAATAGAGCGGAACTGAAGTGAATTGAATGGAGCTCAACTAAAATGAACTGAAAATAAGCTAGAGAGAACATGCCTTCCCCCGATCTGTTTTGATATTCCTAATTGAAACATGGGGCAAAACCAATGCAAATTGCGTCGGATGAGAATATTTTTTATTGTATCCCCTTTGTTTTCTCAATATGGATATTTTTTCATTTAGGAGTGCTTTTTTAATTGTGATAGTTCTCCCTTTTTCCTTATTTTCTGGGCTAGTTCACCTAAGTATAACACATCTCTCTTACTGTTCGTCTTCTTCTCTACATTTTTCACCTTTTTTTTACTTTTACCATTAGTATCTCTACTTTTTTTCACTTTTTCCTTGGTACGCGTGAAACGCGCGAATATTGATATCACGTATTTATATAGAGTTTTCTCCCTTATTTACAAGCTAATTTGTGCGTCATTGGAGCTCTTGGGAGCTATTTTGTGCTAACTATCGTATGTAGTTGTGGTTTCGTGTTTTAGTATTGAATTGCAGGTTTTATGGAGTTTTCTCCTTATTCCCGAGCCATTTGGAAGCAACCACGGCTTTACGAGATGTTATGAGGCACGTAGGATGGCTCACGAGCTTTATGGATAGTTTAGGAGGTCCCAAGACCCCTAAAAGTGAAGATTAGAGAGCAAAGGAGTTAAAAGGGGTTTTCCGTGCACTGATCGGGCAGAAATGGCCCGATCGGGCGAAGTATTTATGATCGGGTATAGAAGTTGCGGACCCGATCGAGCGAGTCACGCCCGATCGCATCGGGCGAGCATCAGTGCACCAGACCCGATCGGGCATAGTGTGCCCGACCCGATCGGGCATAGTGTGCCCGACCCGATCGGGCCAGGTGCTGCTAGGTCTTATATTGTTGCTGCTTGCGAGGCGCTTGTGCTGGGCTGTAATGTTCCCAGGCCCGATCGGGTGGCTGCCCAAGGCCCGATCGGGCGGACCTTAATTTTCGTCTGCATGGCGCGCTGCTGCTGCGTGGACCACGAGAAGCAAAAGGGGAGCTTTTGCTATTTGACCCGATCGGGTACTGTGCTCGGGCCCGATCGGGTCTGGGGTCATTTGTCGCGAATATCGTCTTTTGCTCTCCGTTTTAATTAGACTTGAGGGGGTATTATAAAGACCTTTTTTTTCCTCATTTTCTTTCATTCATCTTTAATCATCTTTATTAGGTTTTAGACTAGTTTTATTCTTCATTGCTTTTAGTTCAATTCAAACACTTTAGATTAATTGAGAGGTGATCAAACCTATTTCGATTTCAATAAAAGTTCCTGCTTTCCGTCAATTGGTACTCTTCCCTACTCTTTATCTCTTTAATTACTTTGATTGCTTAGTTTAATTATTTAATTGTTCATGATGCAATTCTTAGGGTTTCCAATTAGCTTTGTTGTTGTCAATTCGATTATGAGTGAGTAGTTCTTTATCTAGGGTGTTAGATAGGAAAGCCATGTTTATACCATGATTGTGATTTAGATTCCTATCAATTTCTAGGGCTTGATTAGGGTGATTGTGATGTGGTTTGTTCTTATTGAGTAATTAATGTCAGTGTACAATTTCATTGATTGCTTGTGGTTAATAGTTGTTTGCACAGATCCGTCTTACGACTAGAGGCCTAGGACACATCAGTAGTTCTGATTACGTTAGTGAACATGCGGCGTATGTTGAACTATGAGCGTTGAGTCTTAACCATAGCTCAACATAGGCTCTAATCCCCCGACTCTTGACTTAGGTTTTGGTAGTAGTTGACCCTATTTGATTGGTATAAGCATGGTGGACCGACCTAATACCCTAGACTTTTATTCCATAGTTTAATCCTCGATTTATTCAGTCTTCCGTAGTCTATTCCTTAGTTTCATTATTTCCTTCCTGATTTCATCTGGAGTAGCTGAATTGGTTAAATTTTGATTTAGAAACTCTGTCTCCCTGTGGATTCGACCCTGCTTCCACTGACTACCTAGTTAGAGGTCCGTAGGTTTATTTTTGATTAGGTGACACGACTAAAACCTATCAAATATCCCAATTAAAAAACGGAGGGAGTATAATGTATAAAGTGTACATTTGTACCTTTTTGCTTTTGAAAAGTAAAGAAACAAATTCAAATAAATCATAAATCAATTCTCTTTCTCTAGAAAATATAGAAGAAAGGGGCTTGCGCACCAATATATGCCATAAAGGGCCGAGCCATAACAAATGAGAAGATTGAGAAATAAAAAATTCTAAAACTGGGTGATGTGTAAGACAAAAACGTAAGAATAAATGTAAATATTTTGTTGTTGAAGGATAAAATGGAGAAATATTTTTAAAGCGCAAATATTCAAAGTAGTAAGAATTTTTAGGAACATACTAAAAAGAAAAATAAAAAACAACAAATGGAGTATACTTAGATATGTTAAAATTGTGCTTTACCTGTTTCAAATTACTTACTACACTTATACTTTTCACGCTTGCCAATACACTTTTTTAAACATTAATATCTTAAACTAATTATCAACAACTAAAAATTATAAAAATTTGATATTACAAAAATATACATTGAGATGAATCTAACAAGATTCCAAACGCCTATGTTTTTCCTAAAATATAAATCGTCAAAGCCAATCAAAACCTAATTTATAAATAATAACCAGATTACAAGTGTAATAAGTAATTTCAAATGAAAGAAGTATATCAAAATTAAGTGCAATAGAAGACAACTAAAAATGGATAAAGTGTATACTCCCTCCGTTTCCATTTAATATTCCCATTTTCTTTTTTGAAATGTTTCTAATAGTTCTTTTCACTTTGAATCTTTTCCATTTTAACAACATTTATTTCCTTATCTTACTCTTCAACAACCAAATACTTCCTTCGTTTTTTAATGTCTACACTTCTCATTTCACGGACTCCTAGACAATTTTTTGATGAGTGAGTAAAGTGTGTAAGAAAAAGTGGTATGAGAGAGATAAAGAGAAAAAGTTACTAATAAGGGGAAAAAGGAGAAGTGTATCCATTAATTTTAAACTTTATAGCAAGGAAAGTGTAGTCATTAAAAAAACGATGGTAGTATTTACAACACATGGATTCATTTTAGAATAATTTATTTCTCAATTACCTTCTTCTTTTTCCTCTTTTTTTTCAAAATAAAAAAAAATAAAAAAAGAAATTTCTATTTCAATTTGCATTGATTTTTCTCTATGAAATAAAAACGAAGGGGTAATTTATATACTCATCCTATTTGTCTCGCATGGGGTAATTAATCAATTTCTTAGGGTAGGAACTAAAATGGCACAAGACGAAAACATTGATGTTGACAAACTAATATTGTGATCGGTGGAATCCAAAATTTTCAAGTATATTTGATCGTTTTCTTGGCTATTGCTTTGTTTTTATCAATGCTGGCTAGATGACTTTTGATAGAGAAAGAAGCTTGAGAAAGAGACTATTGTAGGAAAATATTGGGTGGCCCTAATAAGAGACAAAAGAAGAAAACAAGTCCACGTGATTAAATCCACTTTCCATCACACAACAGTGTATTATACATATGTCCACGTGATCAAATCTACTTTCCGTCAGCTCCAACATAGGTATTAATGTGTTATACTTTTATACACAAGTTCTGAAGAATCTGAAAAACCACCACCAAATAGGAGTAGTAGTATATAAATCAAAAGGGAAATGGGCTGTAAAAAAATCAAATTGTCGAATCAATCAAACAAACAACACAGAAGACAAGAGAACCAATTAAAAGCCACTAGCTAGATAAATCATACCTAGTGATGTCAAATAAAGTTGGAGATACATCATACTATTGATACCTAGTGATGTAATATAAAGAAAAGGTTAAGTTTCATTAACACCCATTGGTGGCGTGTATCCGGTAAGAACTAAGTACATACTCTTTTCGTTCCTTTTTGGTTTTTCCAATTTTTTATTTTGGGATGTAAAAAAAAAATTCACTTTAAATCTTTTCCATTTTAAAAATAATTTATTTTTCATCTTATCTTTTAACAATCAAATATTTATTACATTTTTTTCTTTTACTTTTTGTCTTATATATAGCCTATTTTGGAATATTCTATTTCTCAATCACCTAATTTTCTTTCTCTCTTAAATTCGGAAGCAAAAAGGTATCAAAGTACACTATATACAATATAAAATTAAAAATATTATCACCCACCTCAATTTACACTGATTTTCCCCCATATTCCGAATGGAAACATCAAATGGAAATGGAATGAGCATGTTCCTAGTTCTTATCGGATACACGCCACCAATGGGTGTTAATAAAACTTAACCTTTTCTTTATAAAAAATGGGAAGAACTAAGAACTTCAATCAATCCACTGAAAATAGTTTAGTTTAATTCAGTTCAGTTTATTTCAATTCAGTTCAACTTCAATGAATCCACCTTGGTTCAGCTCCAATCATTCCAGTTCAGCTCAATTCAGTTGAGCTCCAACCAGTCCAGTTCAGTCCATTACTTAATCATTTTGTTAAATATTATTATTATTGTTGGTCTACTATATTTTACTAATTCTTCTTCTTCTTCTGCATCTTATTCTTCTTATTATACTATTGCTAAATATTATTTTGTTTATTATATCTTTACTGATTATTATTACTATTATTAGGGCTGAGCGTGGTTTTGTTGGTGCGGTTTGCTATTACGTTGAAATATATTTTATCGTAATACGAGAATTCTAATTGCTATTGTTGTTTTATTTTTCGACTAGATATTCACTATTACATGATACAAATAAGCTATAAAATGCTAAAAGATATTGAAATAATTACAAAGTTGGTAATAATACTAATCCCGTCCCATATTAGATAATACAGTTTGACTGACACAAAGTTTTAGGAGTGTTATTTGACTAACTTATTTTCTTGAGAGTAGTTGATTATTGATATTTGTTTTAGTACATATTGGTGGAGTTGGGAGTTGGTGGGGTTATTAAATTAATTATATGTGGGACCCATTAATACTAAAATAATTATTGCACTCACATGCTATTTACAGAAGTTTATCAACTAATGTAGGACGGACGAATAAAGGAAGCGTATTGATTAATATAGGACGGTGGGAGTACTATTTACGGTATTAAATTGTCATTACGTTGAATATTAAAGATACTTTGTCGATTTGTAATGCGGTTGGTTTATTAATGTTATAGACCAACCCAAAACAGCAAACCGTGGTTTGGTCAAAAGTACAAATTAATCCACTTTTTCAACCCATAAACCAATTAAATGCGCCATAACAGTTTACGTTGTAATATTGTGCAGTCTGATCCAATTATTGTTGTAATTGCTAATTGTTATTATAATAGTAATATTAATTTAGTTATTAGACATTATTGTTATTATATAATCATCATCAAATAATTATGTATTAATACTAATAATAGTAATTACTTATTGTTAATTATTATTTCTATTAATTTATCACTATTTTTTTATAACTTGCATTTAATAAAATCCAAAATACTACTATTATTATTCATTAATTATGAATTATGAGTTATAAACTATAAATTATTATTACTTATAATTATAATTATTATTAATACTCCCTCTATCTGAGAACGCTCTCTATACACTTTTCTTTTTCCTCCGCCCCATAAAACTCTGTATACTTCTATTTTTAGACATTATCCGTACTACTATTCTTTTGACTTTTTAACCACGACACACTACTATCTAACATCCCAATAAAATAAGACCCCACTAACTACTCTCACATCTATTTTTTCAATAACATATAATTGATAACCAAACAACAACTTATCATCTAAAACTATGTACCCGATCAAGTGTGTAGAAGTTTCTGGGATGAATGGAGCATTCATAATTATTATTTAGTAATTTATTATTGCTTAATTTTTTTATTTATTATAATTCAATCTAGTTCAGCTCAGTCCAGTCTAGCCCACTTCAGTTCATTTCATCTCCAATTAGTTCAATTCAGTTCAGCTAGATCTAGAGAAAGAGAACAAACCCTTAGTAGACAGAGTATTCTAGTCTAATAGACACCGTGCTTTTGGTCTACAACTCAATATTAAATTATTTATTCTATTTTTCCTGTAAGTAACACCAAATCTAAAACCAAACAACACCAACACTATTTTATCAAACATCAAATAATAACACCTCTCTTACTTTTATCCATACCCCACCACCTTTTTGTATATCATATTATTATTATATTAGGCTTTTGATGAACAAATAATCGAATTATTCGAGAGACTGCATTTTTATTAATATAAAGTGAATAAATTTCTAATAATTTAAATAAAATTAATAAATTAGTTACCTAACAAGTTTTAAGAAAATTAACTATAGAACAAAAGTAACTAAAGCCTTTAGTAAGTAATAATACCTTGATTGGCAAAATGCTTATTATAGCAATTCAGTAATTTGACAGAAGCATTACATGGAAATACATTTATTTTCTTAAATATGTAATACCATATGTTTCGGGTACAAGAAATACGGTAGAAATTTGTAGTTCGGGGAGTCCAAATCCAGCTAGGGTAGTAACTAGTAACAGTCCAAGGTCTTCGAATTCCGGGTACCTGCAAAACCGAGCACGGTGAACTACCCCGGGGATGTTCCCGAGATCGGCTCTCCGATGCTTAAGTCAGAACATTAGCCCCACGCTCTATTTCGGAGTTTTAAAATCCATGACGGAACTGTGATGTGGAGCGAAATATTTCGCTTATTTGAGAACTCGACCACCCTCCTCATTGGATGTCCTGAAAAATTCGACGTACCTCAATACGTTGAAAAATTCGACCACCCTCTTCATGGGTGTCTTTGAAAAATTCGAACACCCTCCACATTGGGTGCTTCATAATAATTCGAACACACTCCACACAGGGTGATTATAAAACTCGAACACCCTCTTCATTGCATATTCATAAAAAACTCGAACACCCTCCTCCATGGGTGATTATCAAAAAACTCGAACACCCTCTTCTTTGGGTGTTTATTATAAAAAAAACTCGAACACCCTCCTCCTTGGGTGTTTATAAAAACTCGAACACCCTCCTCTTTGGGTGTTTATAAAAAACTCGAACACCCTCCTCTTCGGGTGTTTTTACATAATACTCAAACACCCTCTTCTTTGGGTGTTTATATAAAAAATTCGAACACCCTCTTCTTTGGGTGTTTATAAAAAACTCGAACACCCTCCTCTTTGGGTGTTTATAAAATACTCGAACACCCTCCTCTTCGGGTGTTTTACATAAAACTCGAACACCCTCTTCTTTGGGTGTTTATAAAAAATTCAAACACCCTCTTCTTTGGGTGTTTATAAAAAACTCGAACACCCTCCTTTTTGGTGGTGCATCAAAACTTCGACCACCCTCACTTTTGTTAGCCCCATGGGGTCTTAGTGGTGGGTGTGAAGTAGGCCTGGTAAGGGCTAATAAGTCTACACTTATTTGGTTCTTAATATGCACCTCGAATGAATCTAGGGCTGATAAGCCATGCATTTATTTTGATCGAGGGGTGTGCCTTATTTTAAAAGGGATTTTGAGATATCGAGGATGCCTGGTTAGGGCTGATGAGTCTTGTACTCACTTTACTCGAAGGGTGTGCCTTGTTTGAAGGGCTTTACATACTTAAAAATTATTTCAAAAGTATTTGGTTCAAAGAATGCCTTTGAAAATGCTCGAGGTAGCTCAGTCAAAGAATTTGCTTCTTTGAAGAGCTCGAGGTAGCCCCGGTAAGGGAGAGACTGTGTTGCTGAAATTTCTCGACGTAGCCCCTGATAGGGATTGAGATGATATGATGGTCAACTCTGCGAGAGTCAATGTTTTTAAGAGGTATATGCCTGAGTCAATGTATTATTTTTGACCAGTATTTATACCGTTGTATATACCTATACGAAGTATATGAAACTGTTATAAATGCTTGGCACGAACTCCCATGTTAATAATTGTTCCCATTAGAGGGGACTCACTGTTCATGTCCTTTTAGGGGGTAGGTGAGATATAAATAACTTCATTGTTGCCTCATTTACTCAATCTGCATTTTCTCTCTCTATTTTCTCTCTCTAAAAAGAATCTGCTCTATTTTCCTGCTGCTATTTATCCGCCCCGAGTGTTTCGAGGAACCTCTTCCGAGCTTTTCGACCAAAGTATGGTTTCTCATTCTTAATTCTTTCCTTTCTTTAATAAATTCTACGTAGGGGTTATTGTAATATAAATAATGAACCATGTTATCGAATCAAACGCCCCTTATATCCTGCCCCTTCCTTATATGCCATGGATGGAGACATGGGTTGATGGGGCCCCTGTTGTAACAATAGCATATTGGACCTTAAATTCTGATCCTTTACTCGACGCTATTCCCATTGAGGAAGAGGAGTGTGAGGAAAATTTCGAGGGACCCGAGGAGTTTTTAGATCACCCCAATAAAATTACGATAGCCTTCCCTCCTACTAAGAGAAATTACTTAGATTCTTTTATTTCGCTAGGTGTAGTGCAAATAATGGAGTCAACAGATGAAGTTACATCGACATCCGATCATTGCGAGCCCTGTCCTTCCCCTAACAAGAGATTGGGAATAAGTGGCCACTGGTCGACGGGGAAGTGGCGAAAGGATCTCCAAAGAGGGCTATCGTATATGTCGAGCTTTTACTTCGTCAAGTTGCCGTATGTTCTTTATCCCCCACAGGTCGCAGACTTGGTGGTGAAGCCACCCCCTGGGTGCATTGGTGTATATAAGGCTTTCTTCGAGCCGGGTCTGCGTTTTCCTTTGCACCCGCTCTATAAAGATATTTTAGAGGCATATAACATTGCCTTGTGTCAGCTTATGCCCAATTCGATAGGATTGATTGTGGCTTTTTCGTGTATTTGCCAAATGTTAGGAGTGCAGGCCTCATTGCGCCTCTGGCGAAACATGTTCAAGCTCAATGAGGTGTCTGAGCGTTACAATGGGCCTGGTTGGTACTCCTTCCAAGCTCGACATCTCATTATGGTGAAGGATGGATTAAGGGAAGAGAAATCCTACAAGGTTACGACTGAGATGCCTACCAACCAGACTCTGTTTCGAAGTGAGTTTCCATTTGTATTTCGAGGTGACAAACCATGGGATGTGCCTCGATTGTTGTCCGATGAGCCTCCAAACTTCGGCTTGAACCTTAACGTGCCTGAAATGGACGCCAAGGAGGCCATTACTGCCATTCATTGTCAGGCTACGGGGTATCACATTGATGGTAAGCCGAAGTACAAGACGGATCATTGGCTGCCCAACGATAAGGACCTGTCTAATGAGCATTTTCATTCGGCCTTTGGAATATCTCCGACATATGACCAACGTAGGGGTCCATAACTCTTTTTGCTTTCTTATTTTCACGTATTTTCTTGCTTCTAACTCATCGCCTGTCTTTGCAGTGATTACTTATAACAACCTTGACGAGGAAATGAAGAAGAACACAACCAAGGGAGGAATGGCAGCCATGGCCAGGTTGTCGATTCAGAAGGGGGAACTAAAAGTTCACAAACCACCCGCAGTAAGTTCGACCACCATATCTAGTTTTTCGTTTGATTTGGATTTTTCCTAACTTAATCTTTTTTGTGAAGAATCCAAAACACAAACCAAAGGCAAAATTGGCTCCTCCTAAACCTTTGCCCACTCCAACTAAGGAGGCTTCTCCTCTCTTCGACCAACCTTCATCAGAGGTCGAAGTCCCAGGCAACGCTGGGTCGAAGAGGAAGGCACTCGCTTCCACTTAGCTCGACCCATTGTTTCCTGATTTAAGCTTTCACTTGGGTTCGGGCTCAGGGCCTCTCGACGAGAAGGATGTCGACGAGCCTCTGGTGAAGAGGCATAAGTCCTCTTGGTCACATAATACTGAGGGCCAATCTGGTGCTGTCAGCATCGATAAAGCAGGCAGAAAAGCTCTTCGAGCTCGCTACCAGAGGGTTCGAGAAGCATTGCTGGTGCCAGGGGACAAAGAGGATGTCTCGAGAGGGGGAGTGCAGAAGGAGATCGAAGCACTCAATGAGTGCTGGTTACAGGTAAGCCTTCTTGATCTCAATGATGTCTTCATGTTATCAATACTTGTGACTAAACATTCATGTCTCTGTTTCGCAGATGTCTATCCGAATGGCCTGCCTTGCTGAAAAGGAAGGTCAGGATTCGAGCAAGCTGGCTAATGAGCTTGCGAAGTGTAATCAGGAGCTGTTGGAGGCTTCTCGAAAGGTTGCGACTCTTGAGGCGGAGCTCGAGAAAGCTAATAGGCTAAATGCTGATAATCTCGAGGCTTTCAACAGCGAGAGGACCAGCCTCTTGAACAATAAATAGGAAGTCTCCAACCAGCTCAAGGCGGCTGAGAAGAGGCTCGATGAATCAGGTTTGATGGTCGCTCAGCTCGAGGGCAATCTAAAGGCCCATAAAGAGATGCTCGAGCGTACTCTGGCTGAACGTGATGACTTGCAATCGAAGTATAACAGATCTGTCAAGGATCTTAAACATAGAAAAAGCAAGATCATCCGGCGGTGGCTGAAGTCTGATGATGGCCTCGTCTTTGCGGACCAGAAGGTCGTTGAGGGCTACCAGTTTGCTCGCAGTGACATTCATCGCTGTTTTTAGAAGACCTTGAAAAACTTAGCCCCGGACTTGGATTTTAAACAAGTTTTGGCTAAGTTTGACGAGCACGAGCCGGTGGCCCTTGACGAATACATTGCCAAGGAGAAGGGGGAGCAGGGTGTTGTTGATGCTTCGAATTCGGCTGCTACGGCGGCCGAAGAGGCTGAATCCATGGGAGAAAAAGCCGCTACAGACCCAGTGCCAGACAAAGAAGAAGAAGCTAAGGCGAGGCTGAGGCTATAGAGACTGATGATGCAAGCTCTTCTTCTGGTTCCTCGTCTGATGAGGTACCAGTTGACATTGAGTCTTAGATGCCTTAGGCCTGTACTCTCGACATGGGGATTTTGACTTTGCCCGGGTTAGGGGTCTCCATGATGTTTTGGCTAAATGGTGATTTATGTGCCATTGCTTAACCAACTCAAAAACCCGACTTAGTAACTTCTTCCGGCTCTTCGACGTTGTGCTCGACCTCAGTTCTCGGTATGTGACGGTTAGTCAGTGGGCGAGACTGTTCTGAGGTTCAAGAGGTACCTGGGTACTTCGGGTCCCCTACCTAGGACTGCTCTCACCTTTTTTCAATTATCCTTCGAGTGTCGAAGTTCTTGCTCCTCATTTGCTTCTGTTGTATGATGTGTCGAGCGTCATCATGACTTGACAACATGATAGACTTTCCTTTTGAAGTGGCAGGCGCTTTCTTAGACGGACCAGCAGCATGCTCGGTTAGGGCACGCTTTAGGTTTACTGTCCTTCGATGAGCCTGCGGTTGATCCAGGACTATCCCTCGTTCGGGGGATTAGTCTGTTGAGTTTTGATCACAGAGACGAGTTGTTGCATGACAGTAGTCATGTGTCTCTCCATTCGGAGTTCGAGCTCCCGTAGATCAGAATATGTAACTGGTGGGGGAGGCCCCTCGAAAGCTGCGACAGTTTTGCTTCCACCAAGAGGGAGGTCGGTCTCATCCTCCACAATAACACCTCCTTGGTTGAGCAGAGTGGTCTGCGCATTCTCAGAAGTGGTCTTTCGAGCAGTAGTACCGCGATTACCTTGTCCTCGTGTCATGGTGTTCGAAAATGTAGCTGTTATGTTACGATCCCCACATACGACACCAACTATTTCGGGTACAACAAACATAGTAGAAATTTGTAGTTCGCGGAGTCCGAATCCAGCTAGGGTAGAAACTAGTAACAGTCCAAGGTCTTCGAATTCCGGGTACCTGCAAAACCGAGCACGGTGAATTACCCCGGGGATGTTCCCGAGATCGTCTCTCCGATGCTTAAGTCAGATATGATCTTAGAAGGTTAGAGAGTAGTACAAGTCAATGCTTTGAAATGCGTGTCAAAACGTATCTGACTGATCAAGGGAAAGTACTATTTAAAGGTAGTACTGATGTAATGTCACCTGATAAAGGTGATGATGTCATGAAGGCCTTTTGTCAGTGGGCTTGACTGAAAGCCTGTACTTTCTGACCTGAGAAGTCTCAGGGGTAAAATGGTAATATTATACCCCAAGGGTATTTTAGTCATTTCACCGGTAAGGTGGGCCATGACTGGAATGGGCCCTAACACCATATGATGAATCACTATTTTCATCAACACCTATTGTGGCGTGCATTCCATAAGAATCAATACCAATATTATTAAAGAAACGACAAAATTTATCTAAGTTAATCAGCTAAAATTCATCTTTGTTATAACTATGATGATAATGAATCAGATGCGACAATAAAGCATGCTATGTGTTTGTTTGTTTAATCTTGTAGTCTTCTATGTCGGACGGGAAGTGGTGTTTGCCGTGTTTCCATTGCTATCTGATCGTGTCGATCGCAAAAGAATCCCATACCGATCGATGAAGTTTATAACAGAAAAATAGAACTACATCTTTTGAAAAAAACTGCAAAGACAAACACTCTCACAAGTGAGAACTCAAACTCTAAATTGTCATAAAAAGACAAATAACCCAATAATTTGGTACAAAACTCTCAACAAGAGAGAGAAACAAGGATTATTAATAACAAAAACATAAATAACCGACGAATAAGAGATGGGTTTGGGGTTTCCACCATCAAAAGGGATGGTGATAGCCCTAAAACTAGGGGTTTTGAGAGAAAAGAAAAGGGGAAGCATGTAATATCTAAGTAATTAGTACAATAGAGAATATGGTACATCCAATCCTATATTATTGCTCATTGCTCATTTGAACGTCTTAAAATGAGCAAAAATTAGGCGTCCATAGTTACGATGAGCAAAAATAGTTGTGGATATATCGTGCTTATAGTACACCCAAATATATAATAAATAAGTATAATGCTCCGTGAAAAATTATAACCCACTTATATTGTATTTCTTTATTTGGTAGAGTTATTATAGCCCAAATAATAATTACTCATTTTGTTTTGGCAATACTAATACCCAATGATGCAAGGTGAATAAAGTTACTCATCTTTATTCATAACTAATCCTTTTTCTCAAAAAAAACTAGAAAAATAAACTAATATGGTTTGGTAAAACTCATATTTGAGAAGTGAAAAAGTCCAATGTTCCACATGTAAGGTGGAAAACTAGAAAACGATGCTTTTGACATAAAAACAATAAAATAGTTTTTGGTAAGTAGAAAAGTCACTAGTCTCACATTGAAGAAATAGAAGAATTTCACATTATTTATAAGTGAAATTATTTTGCATTATGTTTGAAGAGTTTCAAGTGTGGATTGTGCTAGAAGTGTGCAATCCCCATGCCAATGTCGCCTGTATTATCTGATGGATTTAAGGCACATATACGGTGTCCTTACTTTTGGGATTTTGCGTAACAAATTGTCAAGAGTTTACGAAGCATATGAGTTATGCATTAGCACAATCTTAACTTGTAGCTTAAATTGTTTCGTAATTGTCGTTGTGATTTACACTTCAATTAATGAGACATTACAATCTGGCTTGTAAATCGTCTTTAGTATTAAACTTTCTTTCAGACTTATATTTTAAAACTCTAGCTCCAAAAACCTTGGAGGGGGGTCGCCTGTTTTGATTGCACTTGTTCCCGGACGAACTTGCTTCTATTATAGAGTTTTTATCGTATAGTGTTGGTGATTTTCCTATTGTTTTAAATTTACTTTTACCAACACTATGTTATACCTATTTTCTTAGACCAACTCTTTATGAATAAACATAAACACTATGTGTAAATATTGTGTTAGAGGCCACAATGCCCTCTAACCGTTAGAGGTTTACCACTCCTCTTAACATATGTCATAGTATGTTTTTAGAAGTGTTTCATTTTATTTAGGTGAAATCGTCTCCAAAAATTCTTTCTAATAATTTTTATCTCACATGCGAAAGAGATAAATAGCTTTGCATGCACTTAACATCACTGAATTAGGATCAAAGAAGAAGATTCTTAACTTGAGAAAGGCGAGAAGGATGTTCTCTTCATATTTTGAACTAAATGGTCATATTTTTAGAACTAGATGTGCAACTTCTTTATCATGTTTATATTTTTGAACTAAATGAGAGTGAAGGATAACTCAGTTGGTTGCCAACAGCTTCTCTCCTGGTTTTAGAAGGTCCTTGGGATCGATTCTCATCACCTTCCCTTGTAGCTCTCTTGCACAAAAAAAAAAACAAATTAACAGAATGTGAATCTTATCTTTTAAGAGTACATAATCACTGCTTGAAAAGTGAAATATGCATATTTGATTAAAAAAAACACACAACAATCTTACTCATTCTCTCATCATAAGATATTTCTTATTGAATCTCGAATCTAAAATCACTTATTTAAAAAGTACTCACTCCGTTTGTTTTAATTATTACCGTTCACTTTGGGGGAGAACCAAGGCAAAAACTGAATTCCAGGCAATCATTGCATTGGAAATAGATAAAGTAAGAGAGAGATTTAAGAAGCAAAAAAGCAAAAAGTTAGGTGACATCACCCAAAAATTAACAAAACTTACTTAGTAGGATTTCACAAGTTAATTACACGGACCAAATAAGAATCCAATGTCTGCCAAAAGTTCAAAAAATTTCACTCCCTCCAAAATTACACTTCATTCACTATTTTTGGATGGAGAATGAAAAGTAAAAATTGCTGCCTATAAATAGACTTAGGCATCCTTCATTAACTCCTTCATACTGTATATCACAACAACTAACCCAAAAAAAACACCCCACCAAGCCATACACCCAGAAGTAAACTGAGCAGACTTGACCCGAGCTGAAATCAACAATAGCAGCCCGTATTTCTCCCAGACCGTCACTCAACCCATTTTAACCCATCGTAGACAGCCCTTTACACAGAGTGGGGGGTGCGACTGTGGCCGCAAGTGCATAAAACCTTACCAATATGGATCAAATCATAGACGATGATATCATAAACGTTGAACAACCTCATTATCGGCCTTGGTTGATTGACGATCAAAGGCAAAAACTGGATGAGTTGTTAATTTCATAAGCAACAGGGAACGTACTTCCATATGGGGCAGTAACGAAGGCAGCATAATTCAATGTCAACAGGAAGACGGCAAGTTTCATGGAACGTAGCAAAGCAACAACAGACTGAGAAGCAGCAAATCAATGTCAAGAAAAAAATGGCAGGTAACGTTGGAAGGAAGAAATTTCAATTAAGAGAGGAAATACTAACTTTAATTCCTTTGAAAGATAGAACATCTTTAAGTGACTTGTCATATAAACTAGGTGTTTGTTTAACAACCGTGTGGCATTTAGTGAGAAGGGGACAAATTAGACTTCACACAAATGCAATACACCCATCATTAACAGCACAAAACAAAGTTTCACGAGTCATTTGGATTTTTTGTGTTAAATCCAACACCCTCATCAGGATTTGGTGGTCAACCCTTATTTCATGACATGTTAAACTTTATTCACATAGATGAAAAATGGTTTTGCATGCATCAAAAAACACAAAAGTTTTATTTGGCACCATTAGAGGTTGACCCCCACATATCATGTAAATCAAAAAGACACATTATAAAGGTTATGTTCTTGGGAGCAGTTGGTAAGCCGGCATTTAATATGTTAGGTCACAACACTTGGAGCGGAAAAGTTGGAATTTTTCCTTTTGTGGAAGATGTACCAGCTCAAAGAAGATCAATAAACAGTGACATGGGTACACTTGAGATAAAGGCCATTACGGCAGTCATGAAAGATTTAATGAGGGACAAATTAATCAACCATGTACTGTCAACAATCATGGCCAGTTGGCCTGCACACAGGAGTAAACTTATATACATTCAACAAGACAACGCGAAGCCACATATAACAACAACTGATCCAGAATGGGTGGCAGCAAGCAAGAAAAATGGTTTTGTATTTCGATTAATACAACAACCACCAAAAAACCCTGAGTTAAATATTTTAAACCTTGTTTTTTTCTGTGCTTTACAAAGTCTACAATACAAGGAAAGACCAAACATAATTCTACAGTTACTTCAAGCAATAAAGAAAGCATATGATGATTTTCACCCAAAAACGTTAGCCAAAAGGTGGCATAGCTTTCAATTAAACATGATAGAAATTTTGAAAGCAAAGGGAAGTAACAACTATAAGCAACTCCATGTGAATAAATCACGATTGGAAAGTAATGGCTACTACCATTACAAGTGGAAGTGCCTCAAGACATACATACTAGATGAAGTAAGACAGTAGTTGCAAGGTGGAGCAACTGATGAACCAGAAACAGAACTAGCCACATAAGCAGCAACAGAACTAGCAACAGAAGCACCAACATAACTAGTAATAGAATCACCAACAGATGCAGCAACATAATCAAGTCAACCAGCAACACAACCAACAAACCATCCATAGACTAACATCAGAATTACGAGAATGGAATTTCACATGGAATTGAAGATCAAGTTTTTAGGGTATCTCAAATAGGTTCAAAACCATTCTCATAAAAAAGTTTAAATAAATTTCGACAACATATGAAGAACACCCACCAAAAATAGAAGCACCCTTCATTTTTCGACCACAAATTTGCAACCCTTTAGATCCCTCCATAAATCCGAAAATATAGGTTCCAAAAGACGAGATTCAGAAAAAAGATTCTAAAGGAACAAAGCAAAAGAAACAAAGATCTAAGGTTCCAAAAATAATAAAAAAGCTTTAAAGACAAGAGAATCGAAAAAAAATCCCAAAAAATTAGGTTAAAAATCTCGATATTATAAGAAAATAAAAAAACCAGATCTAAGAAAACAAAAGGCGGAATATATCTTCAAAGAGGAGAGATTAAAAACCAAAAACAAATCTGAAGAAAGGCGAAAAAAACAGATCTATGAAAAAAAAACCAATATATAGCTTCTAACACAAGAGATTCATTCAAAAACAAGGAAAGAAGACGAAATACGAACAACACAGACCCAGATATAGCCAGAACAAAAAAAAAGATCTAGCTTTAAAAAACTAGCAAAATCTTACAATTTTTTGGAGAGAATTTCACAAAAATTGAATGACAAAACCGGAAAACAAAAAAGCATCCAAAAAAAAGAAAGAAGAGTTAATTACCAACCTTCAAATCTGAAAAAAAAACGAGAAATATACAAACTTATACCCAGATGTAGTAAAAAAATAGGGGCATTTTTTGGTGGGGTGCTTCTTCGAAATTTTTGAGAGAGTTTATAGAGAGATGAAGATAGAAATTTGAGCGTTTAGGATGAACTTGAAGAACCCTAGAAATTTCCAGATGTGCAAAGAGACATGAGAGAGAGAGAGAGAGGAGAGATCAGATGAGATATGAGCAGTGAGAGGCAAAAATGACGTTAGATGGTTAAACAAGTAGGGTTAATTGATCATTAAGGGGGGTTGTTGGGTGTTTAGGTGAATAGTAAATGGATTAGTGGGTCCCATTTGTATGGAAAAGTGGAGTGGGAAGATGTGATAGTTTGCCATATATAGAAAATGTGTAAGTGTAATAATTAAAATGAAACGTTTAAAAAAGAAAACCGTAACAATTAAAAACAAACGAAGGGAGTAACAATTTAAAGGTAGGGCTAGAAATAAAGAACAAATGGAATATTATGGAAGCTTATTCAGGTAGAAACGTAATTTATATAGCTTCACATTATTTAGTCTAGTAATGATTTATGGAATCAAACAGTACTTTTGAGGGGTGGAAAGTTGGAAACTGGAAAGTCCTTCCACACTCCTAACGAGGGATGCTCAACATCTAATAGTTAGATGTTGGTAAAACATCTAACACCATTTTTAAAAAAAGACAACATATTATCATGTAAAGACAATATATCACCATGAGAAATACAATATATTACTCTGAGAAAGGCAATATATTTCCATGTAAAAACCATGATAAATAAAATATTTTTTTATTGTCTTGAGTTTACCCTTTTTACCCCTCATTTAATACGTAAAAAGACTTTTTTACCCCTTATTTAACATGTAAAATGACCGTTTTACCCCTGTTAGATGTGTTTAAAACATCTAATTGTTAGAGATTTAGCAAACCTCCACTCCTAACGAGGGATGCCAAAGGGCTAAGAATGTATCGTTGGGGTTAGATTAACCAATAAGAAATTTTGATTCACATAGTATACTTTGGGTATACTTTCTTCACCTTCTATCCCCTGAACTTATATAAACTAAATTTATTGATTCTTATTAAACTTTTTTGAAACATATTGAAAGTTATTTTACAGGCCGTTAGAACTTACGTTAACTTAATAGAATGAGTCCAACAACATATTACAAAGAATTAATATCTTAAAAATATACAGCGAGACTAATTCAGCCGTATATTATAATATAATTTTTTTTTATATACATATTAAAATCAATATACAACAATACCAAAGTCAAAGTGATAAAATTATTGTCGGTTGGCAAAAGAAATCATGGGTATATCTATTTATTTCCTAAGAAGTGCAAAATGAGGGTGTTGTTTAGTTAGTAAAAAAAATTACAAAAATGGGGTAGTAAAAGTTCCCATGAACTTCTACTTCCTACGGGGAAGTAACTTAGCCACCGCGGGGTACTTAGTATGAATTTATGTGTGAAGTTACTTCCCTTATGGACAACCAGATATCATTTAACAATTATCAAGAATGTAGTGAAGGAATGTAATTCATGGGTATTGAAACTTCACGGGAAGTTAATTCTTGTGAAAGGAACCAAAGAAGCACTTTAACTTATAGGTATGGACCTATTCTCCCGAACTTATTTCGAGTTCACTTCAGTTTAATTTCAATCAGTTTAGTTTCAATCAGTTTAGTTTCAATCAGTTTAGTTCACCTCTATTCATTATTTAACCATCTATTATTATTATTGTAGTTCTAATTTATTTCACTAATTATTCTTAATTTTATTGCAAAATATTATTTTTTAATTATATCTTTACTCACTTTTATTACAATTACGATTTTTATTTTTATTTTTATTATTTCTAATTATCTTATTATAATAGTATAATAAATTATGATTAGATATTATTTTTATTATATAATTATCATCAAATATTAATATATTAATACTAATATTTTTAACTACTTATTTTTACTTATCAATTGTTACTATTTTTATCAATTATTTATTATTACTATTATTTATTATTACTTTTATCTATTTTCAGTTATCAATTAATAATAGCTAAAAAATTATTATCTCTGTCGATTAATTATTATTATTACTTATCATTAATACTTATTTATTATTATCATTTAAAAAATTCAGTTTTTTTCAATTTATTTATGCCGGAAAGGATAGCGCGTTGGTGATTGTCGAACGAACCGAGCCCGAACTCTACTTAGCTCGGCTCGTGTTCGTTTAAGTTTATTCGAACTCCGGCCGAGTAGATAACTTAACGAACCAAGCCATTATCGAGACAAGGTTTGACTAAGCGTTGACCGAGATGTAGTCCAACTGTTCACGAACAAGCTTGACCTATTACTATTTTTAGTTTATTGTCTACTTTACTATTTTATTAATGAATATTTTTGCTTTTGAATTTATTTTTAAACAAATATATCTAGAACAATATATTTTTAGATAGTACTCCATCCGTTCCAAAATGTTATACCCATTTTCCGTTTTAGGCCGTTTCAAAAAGATATACCCATATAGAATCTTTTCTATTTATATACATTTTTTCTTCCCATTTTACCATTCAATATCTAAACATTTACCTACCTTTTACTCATTTGTACTTTAATGGTCCCCACATTTGAATCACTCTCTCTTACTTTTTCTAATAAGGACAAAAAAGTACATGAAAATGATTAAAATAAACATAAGATTCTCCTATGATTCTATTTGCCTTGGTTTTCCCCCATATTCCAAATGGGTATAACATTTTGGAACGGAGGGAGTACACAATATAGTGTTTCAATATATAAAAGAATAATCGAGCATGTTCACGAGCTATTTATTAGCATTACTCAGCTCGGCTTGCTAAGGTCTCGAGCCGAACTCGAACTCAAACCGAGACACTATGAGTCGAGCTTTGACCGAGCTTTTACCTGGTCGAGTCCGAACTGTTCGCGAATAAGGAAGGTTTATTCTCCCCCACGTGCGCAATGTAAATGTTTCATTGAGAATTTTTCTTTTTTTAACTAAAAAAGTGCCCAGCTCTCATACCATAGGTGAAGACAAATTTGGTTTAGTTTTTGGGTGGCCCCTGCCTTATCGCACGTCAAGTCGTCAACTATCACAGTGGTAGTAGAGTATTCCCTCATCTTTTTAATTCTTCCATACATTTGTTCGCAGTGTGTCATGAACATTTCTAGTCATTATCATATCCCAAAGCAATACCATCAGTTATCTAGAGGGATACCTGCACAGAGATCTTTATTCAGTCCGACTTCAACCTGTGTCCGACTCGATCCGAAGGAAAAAATCCGATCCGAATCCGAAAACATAAAAGTCCGAATGAAATCCGATAGGAGTTGGACCTTAGATAAGATCCGATCCAAATCCGACTGGAGTCCGATTATTACTTGTTACCTCGTCAACTAATAGATTGAAAGTGCATTTTAATAGAAATAATATATTTACATTATAAGAAATTAAGTAAAACATTAAAAAATTTATATTAAAGATGTGTTTTGGTTATTTAATATGGTAATTTAATCCGAATCCGATCCGAGTCCGAAATAATCCGAAAGAAAAAGTCCGAGTCCGAATCCCAGAATATATAGTCCAAATCCTAATAGGAGTGTAAAAATCAAAGTCCGATTGAAATGGAGCGGACTTGGAGTTTGGTAAGTCCGATCCATTGCCATTCCTATTCAAACATGAAGGTAAGGTTGTTAGAGCATGAACAATGGTAAGACTAACATCCCACTAGTCTTACCATTTTTCTAATTCTCTCTCCTTTTCTCCTTCTTACACCTCATATCCCACTAACTCCCCACTAACTCATCCATTTAAACTCACAATGGGAGGGTTGGTTTTAATTGGTTCTATTTCTCTCTCCTACTTTTACTATACCCCACCATATACTCCTTTTCTTACCCAATAATATAAAAAAGCTTTATTTTTATTAAACGTGAACTTGAAAAATCCTAATCTAACTAATTATTTTAAATAAGTTTATGTAAAATAATAAATATTGGCTTGATTAGAAGAATATAAGTATTTTTGGATAGGATAAATTGATTAAAAAAAAACTTGATTGAGAAGAAGTGACGGAAAGTATATCAAATTTGGACTCATTTGATAGCTAATAATATTTTATGGTAGTTGGTTCCTATTTTTTTATTGGAAAAATTGACAAGAATAGGCCAAATTATTGGCCATCTTCTATAAACAGGCCATACTATGGATAATCCATGAACAGTCCCAACTATCACCCCCATCTTCCATAAACAGGTCAAGTGGCCTGTTAACCTGCTACAATAGGTTAAATGAAATCACGTGACTATCACGTGACTTTTTAAAACACCCAGTTTTTTTTTTTGACTTTTTGACTTCCTTCCTCCTGACTTCCTTCCTTCCTTCTCTCTTTCTTCATCTCTTCCCCTTATTCGTTTCCCACCATTTTCATTCATCCATTACCTTGAACAAATTTTCTGCGCAAATTTTCTGGGTTTTACTCTGCGGATTTTTTCTGGGCAACAATTATGGATGCAAGATTGGATGAACTTGTCAAGGCTCGTGAGGCAGAATCTATGAAGAAGGTAAAGAATCCTCCTTTTCTTCCCCGTAAAAAATATTAGTTTATTGTTTGTTGCCTTCAATTACGATTTAGTTTGATGTTTTAGTTGTTAATTGTTAGTTGTTGTGTTTGAAATTAGTTTTTCTGTTTGTATGGTGTTATAGTGGTTAGATGAAAAGGTTACTTTGAGGATGTGGCATGGTGGATTGTTTAAAAAAACTGGGAAGGGTATACTTATGTTGGTGGGGAAGGGAAAACCCTGATTGTAGACCCTGATGAGATTTGTTGGTGGACATTGTTAGAGTTGGCAAAGAGTTGTGGTAATTATAGAGTTATTAATGAAGTGTATTACCTGCTACCTAATTGTTCATTAGAGGATGGTTTAAGGAGGGTTTATCATGATTATGAGGCCTTGCAGTTGAGGGACCTTGATGTACAGTATAGAGGAGCTGATGTGTATGTTATACATGGAGTTGATATACCAGAAGATTATGTGGAATTGAATGCTTTGACTGTGGAAAAAAGCCCTCCCAAAAATACCCCCCCCAATAAAAAACACTACCCAAAAGAAAGAGCCAGCTAAAAAACTGACCCCACAAAAGAATCTTACTCCCATCAAATTACCTCCACCAGTTGCACCTCCTCGAGATGCATCAGCCTTCCATTCATCTGTACTAAACCCTATTTTGCCTCATACAACAGTTGAAAACACTTCCAAAACTCCTCTTACTGAATCTGAGACTGCACCTCTCCATCCACAACTAATTGATGAAGATGAGTACTACAGATGGTATGATCCCAGAACAGACAGCCCCATTCCATTGAATGATCTCATTCATGACAGTTTTAGTGAGCACAGTGATTCTAGCTATGAGGAAGAAGATGATGAAATTGAAACAAATTTAGAGGATGAGGACTTATCTGTGATAGAGGATGTACCAATTGTAGAGGAGGAGGAATATGAGAGTGACAACCTAGAAGTTTCTGATGAAGATGAAGAAGAATGCAGTGATGATGAACTGAGAGAAGCTAGGGAAAGAAAGAGGATAAATAGAAGAGAATTATTGCAATTAGGTGTGAGATTGCAAAGAGAGGCTGAAACTGCTAATAAGACAGCAGCACAGGCCACTGATACAACTAAAAAAGATGGTTATGTTAGTGATTATGCAGAAAGTGAAGAAGAGGAAACATCTCCATATGAGGCTGATGATGAAGATCTAGTTGAGAGAAGAAAGAGGGCTAGGAAGCTTACTGTACCTGCTAGCACAGATTGGCAGACTTTCAAATGGAAAGTAGGCCTAAGATTTCCAAATAGGGATGGATTTAGGGATGCTGTTAGGAGGTATGCAATTCACCAAGGCAGGAACTTAAGGGTTGTTACAAGCAATAAAGACAAGGGTAGGGGACAAAGACTAGAGGTCAAATGTCAGCCTATCTGCAGCTTCAGGTTGTATGCTTCATGGGACAGTGGGTGTGACTGTTTTGTAGTGAAATCTGTTGACATAGGACATTGTTGCATAAGGACTATGGAGAAGAACATTCAACTGAGATCAACTTGGGTAGCTAAGCAATTTTTAGAGCTTTTTAAGGCAAGGCCACATTGGCCAGCTAAGGAAATAGTGGAGGCTGTGAAGAGAATCTACAGGGTTGTTATTACTAGAGATGTAGCATACAAGATAAAATACAATGCACACAGACTCCTTCATGGGTCAATGAAAGAGCATTATTGCAAGGTGGGTAGATACATTGAAGCTATAAAGCAAAGCAGTCCTGAAACAAAGCTTGTATTGCAGTTTGATAACAGTACAAAACCAGCAGTGTTCAACAGGTTGTTTGTGTGCTTTGAAGGGTTGGCCAAGGGTTGGATGGAAGGTTGTAGAAAACTACTATGCATTGACTCATGTTTCTTGAAGACATTTCTTGGTGGGCAATTGATGGGAGCTATAGGGAGAGATGGTAATGACCAGATGTTTCCTGTAGCATGGGCAGTTGTGGAAGGGGAAAACAACAACAGCTGGGAGTGGTTCTTGACTGAGGTGAAGCATAGTTTGATGTTGAATGATGGTGCTGGATTAGCTGTGATATCAGATGAGCATTTGGTGAGTTTGTTCATTATGATGATTTTCAACACATGTATAATTGATTCTAACTGTCAATTTAAGTAACTGCTTTTGTTGTTTCTTTTGCAGGCAATCATATCTGTTGTTAAGAAGGTGTTGCCTAGTGCAGAGCACAGGCACTGTGCTAGGCATATATATGCCAACTGGCATAAAAATTTCAGAGGAGAGGAGTACAAGCAACTGTTTTGGAGGGCAGCCAAGGCTTACAATGAAAGTGATTATGAGGAGGTTCTGGCTGAAATGAAGGAGGTAAATCCTGATGCAGTTGTTGCTTTTGAAAAGCATAACCCTAGGGTTTTTTGTAGATGCAAAATGAACACAGATACTAAGGTTGATGTTATTGTCAATAACCTTGCTGAGACTTTCAATGGGTATATTATAGGTGCTAGGACCAAACATCTGCTCTATATGTTAGAAGATATTAGGACTGCTTTAATGCAAAGGCTAGCTACAAAAAAAATGGAAATGGAAAAAAACATTTCCCCTATCTGTCCTAGGATCCAAAAAAAACTAGATAAGGCCAAAGCCAAAGCAGCCTATTGCACTGTAATTCCTTCAACTGCTACTGTTTTCCAAGTCAGCCATGAAATGGATACTGTTAGTGTGGATCTAGATAGGTTTAATTGCACATGCAATGTTTGGGACCTGTCTGGCATACCATGTTTTCATGCAGTAGCTTGCATCTTCTTTTGTCACAAAACTGCAGAACACTTTGTCTCTTCTTGGTACACTAGGGAAACATATTTAAAGACATATGCAGTTGCAATTCCACCTTGTGTAAGTGAGAAATATTGGCCTAAGGTTGACTTACCTATGGTACCACCTCCCATCAAAGTAGGCCCTGGTAGACCTAGGAAGAACAGGATCAAGGATCCATTTGAAGATCCCAAAAATCCAGGCAAGCTCACTAAGCATGGTATTGTGATGACTTGCTCAATCTGTAAGTCAACAGCTCACAACAAAAGAAAATGTCCAAACAAGGACAATTCATCTGCCACAGCTGCAACCACTTCAAAAAGGCCAAGAACAAATGAAATGAACTTGAGTCAAACTGGTGAAACTAGTGGTGTTAACAATGCAATAGCACAGCCTAGTAGAACTGGTAGGGGTGGAAGAGTCATAAGCACTGGCCAAGGATCAAGAGGTGGCAGAGGTGGAGGTGGCAGAGGTGCAACTAGGGGAGGTGTTGTGACTGCAGCTGCTAGTGGGAGGGGAAGAGGTGTTCCTGTTACATTAAGAGGTGGTAGAGGAAGAGGTGGGAGAGGAAGAGGTGTTCCTGTTGGAGTAGGGTTGTTTGTTGCATCAGATGGGACATCATATAACAATGGGAGAAGAATCAATGTTGTAAGTTCATAACTAACACAATGTTTTACATATGCAATGGTTTTGTTCATTATAAGTCACATTCAATTTCTTTGTGTGCAGGTTACAAGATCATCACAGCAAAGAGCTCAATCATCAACTGTCATAGGGTCAGATTTCCCAACACAGAGCTCTGCAGCAAATTAGCTTGTCTTAGGGTATTTTTCATTTAGCAGTTGTTACCTATGTATTTTGGGATGATGACAATGGTTATTTTAGCTTTCCAGTTTCAAACTATGTATTTTGGGATGATGACAATGATCATAAACAGTTTTAATGTTTCCTTGTTTTGGAACTTAGTCAATTTCTTTTAGTGTTTGAAACAGATCTGAATTTCATTTGAAGATTCATAGCTAAATGGAATGCTTAGGAAACAGAAATACCAAAATAGAGGAGTACATTGATCATATATTGCTTGAACATAGATACCAAAATACAAAGTAAAAATTCCAAAATGGTTCATGCCCTAAACAACCAAAAAACTACAACTTCTACCAACACTGCCTAAACAACCAACATACTAAAAGAAAACACATCAAAATAGACAGTCCCAACCAAATACCCCCATCACAGCCTCACTTCCCACTAAGAACAAAGCTGAACCATATCCAAGAGATTGCCAATGCAGCCAAACCCCCAAACTTTCACATGTTCTTCTCTGTATTGACTTGGCATAGCTTCATTTCAAAAGCACCACTGCACTCCTTCAATTGATCCTTCTTTGCCTTCAGTTTCACTAGCTTCCCATTCAAACCATCAACTTCTTTATGTGCCTCTTCAACCCTGCTTATTATTTGTTCACATCCAGTGCAGTTGCTAGTTATATCCTCACCACTCACCCATTCAAAAAATCCACAGTCCTGGGCCTGTAACAAAGAAAAAAAACGTTTAAAAACCCTAATTTGCACACATCAACAAGCCCCAATCAGTTTTCCTAAAATTAATAAAAGAATTACACTTTCAGAAAATAAAAACCCTAATTACAAAAATTAAAGAAAATAGGAAAACTCACTGGATATTTGCCACATCGTCTAAACTTCCGGCCATGATTGTGGTTGTTCTTGGTGACGGTGAGGATTTTTGTTGGGACACAACACCCACAAATCTCTGTGTGGCCCATCCAAGTTGAAGAAGACGAGGAAATTGCTCGTGAGACTGTCATGGCAGGAAAATGGAGGAGATGGAGAAGAAAGGAAGGAAGAAAGGGGATGGGTGGTTTGTGCGAAAATGGAGAAGGAAGGAAAGAAGATCAGTTTTTAAAGAGGAGGAAGGAAGTCAAAAAGTCAAAAAAAAAAAAACTGGGTGTTTTAAAAAGTCACGTGATAGTCACGTGATTTCATTTAACCTGTTGTAGCAGGTTAACAGGTCACTTGACCTGTTTATGGAAGATGGGGGTGATAGTTGGGACTGTTCATGGATTATCCATAGTATGGCCTGTTTATAGAAGATGGCCAATAATTTGGCCTGTTCTTGTCAAATTTTCCTTTTTTATTTAATTAACATCCTAATCTATGTATTAATGCCTTTAGCAATTATACGAGAAGTACCCATGCAATATTAACAGTGAAAACAAGAACATCTTCCTTACCCTTCCACGCGTCAACATCCAGTGAGCTTTATTTCCTTTTCTCAGCTTCCCTTCAAGCCACGCGTACCATTCTTATGGGCAGCAGCTCTTCATCCGAGGCAATTGGTGGTCTGACAGTAGAGACCAACCTCTTCCCCCTCAAAGCTAGACTAATCTCTCACAATTATAAAACTATATAAGACTTGGTATTAATATTCTTAGACCAACTAAAACCCTTTCATTGTACATGCTCTTAGGTTTGGGTCTCCAGTTAGCTTTTTGTTCAAATTTGTTTGGTTAAGAAAATATTCAGATCAGGATTTTTTTTTGTGAAAAGTAATTTAGTTGATGTTAAACAATTACTCAAAACAACAAGGCTCAAAACATTCGAGTTCGTGTTGAAGAAATGGGTTGAAGGATATGAACATGCCATTTTTATTATTTTGGGATCTATTTAAAAAATACATATACATAATACTTGTGGTAAGTACCAAATATAGGTTGTAATCTATATAATCAAAAGGCGTAGACAAGAATTGCAATCAACTGCAAATAATGTCAGTATATAGTTTCGAACCTATAACCTCAATACATGAACAAAATTAAAATGTTTTAACTATTACTCCATTACACTCTTGGTGCTTATCTTACCACAAATAAGAATATTTTTATGAGGTTTAAATGACGATCAAGAATTAAACTACAACTAAGCATGATATGAATAAGTTGAGTTGTTTCATTTTCCCCCTTCTTCTAAACCACGAGTTTGACTACAATGTTTAAATGCACTTTATAAACAAAATGATGTTTTTTTTTCCCACTTACATAGGGCCGATACCAAATATTAATTGACAAAAAATGCTGACAAATAATAACACCGAAAACTCGGGACATCGTCAAGGCCTAAATATTAGTTAATAGTGATATTCCTCATAAACCATTGAAGTGTTGTCTCTCCAATAAAAAAACATGCTAAAAGCACCATTCTAATTCTCAAAGGTATTTTTGGCAAGAGAGTTGTCATAGTATAAAACATTACCATATATATAATGATTTTATAGAAATGATTTATAGATTATTAGTCGGGCCAACAATAATTCAGTTGTTTTAATCTAAAACTTTCTTAGTTATTCTAGTTATGATCCAATTATTGGATTTTAGGTCACAATATATCAAAGAAGTAACTATCAAATAGGTTCTTATTATTTCCAAAAAAAATTGTTTTCTCATGTAATTGGATGGAATATTAATAATGTGAAAACTCATTTTCGTGATCCATTTTTTCATTAATCAAAATGTTTAATCTCCTATGATGATAACTATTTACATATATAGTATATTTTTTCAGAAAAGATAAGAATTAGTAACTAAATCATACATATCTATATATTTCCTCCGTATCAAAAAGATTGCAACAAGTCATTTTGCATGTATGGTTAGGAAGACATTTAATGGTGGAAACAATCAAATTAGTCAAAATAATTTCAAGGACTATAATAACCTATAATCTCATTTTTGGTAGTATTAAACTTATTTTGCTTAATTTGGTCGTTTATCCTGGTAAATATCTTCCTTAAAATGTGTGTAAAATGACTTGTTATAATCTTTTTGATATAAAGAAAGTATATATCTTATTACAAATTGTGGGTAAAAATTACGGGATGCCATATGTCATCCCATCACATATGTGGAGCCATTGTATGGTGTCGCCGATAACGTTCTACATTGTATATGAGCCGTGGGTGTAGAGCAAGTAAGGATTCAAAGCCACCACCTAATATGTATCCTCAACGAGTATGACCTTAAGGGCTTAAGGCTTGTTCAGAAGCAATTTTTTGAGTAGAATTTCATTTAGTGTCTTATGAGTAGATTGAAACACTAGTACACTACTTAATCTAATAGTTGCTTAACAAAGTAGTGGTGGATGGTAACCGTAAACTTTTGAAGTAAAATTTTACAAAAGCGAATAATACTGGTTTTTGAAATAACATATGTTAGAAGTAACCAAAATTAGCTTTAAATATCATTTTTCATAACATTTTCCCACTCAGTTTATGACGAGCACCTATCTTAATTTTCAAACTATGAAATAAGTAGACAAATACTCTAGCAACTAATAGTACATAACTTACAACTAATCCAACAAGTAACATCCATTTCGTTAGCTTACAAATGGTATACCGGGTAGTTTTGTTTTAAATAAAAAGACCCTGAGCGTTCAAACTCACTATTCGATAAAGTCATATTCATATCTGCTCCACCTAAAATAAGTGCTATGTAAAATATACCATATTCTACCCACGTGACACCCCTACTATTTAATGAGCATTTGAATAATATCAAAACACTGTTTTGACCTAGAATTTAGTACCAACAACTTGCACTACTCAACCTAAAGAGAATTCCAGCTAATCAATAACACTAAGCAACTAATAATGAAAGGTACAAAAATAATGGAAGTTGTGGTCCTCGGACACTGTTGTCGTTATTTTGCCATATAATCTCAAGATCACAATATTTATTCCAGTTTCTCCAGTTAGATTGCAATGTATGCTGTCTTTATTGAAGCCTTACAAACAAAGCTACTTTGCTTTTCCCTTCTTTATATTGAGCCATTTCTGAGACTTCCAACTCTATATCCATATATCATTCTTCCAGCAAGGAAAAATATATGGAAGGATATGTTGATGATGACCACACAAGGAGAGGATCATTACACTGTAATGTCTACTGCCAAGCAGACAATTGCACGGCTGACTTGACGGAGGCTAAGCGATACCACCGCCGTCACAAGGTCTGCGAGTTCCACGCCAAAGCTCCGGTTGTCATCGTCGGAGCGATTCATCAACGTTTTTGTCAGCAATGCAGCAAGTGCGTAAACAATTTCACACCCAGAAACTACTTCATTCTGTGCAGAATTATTATTAGGTACACTGCAATTATGTGACTTAATTAGCAACAATTAGGGAGTAGATCACAACTTCTAATAAGTTCTATCCGCACGGGCTTAAGTCTACCAGACTACCAGCTACCTTATAGGTTTAAGTATACCATAAAGCATTATTAATTATGCTATTCTTAGTGGCTACAATCATTTGCATAAAGCATAATATATAATGTTATCTTTCTTGACACTTCATACTCTTTTTCTATCAAAGATACTTAATTGTGGTTTGTGGGTGGCTTTTGAGGGTTATAATTCTCCCATCAATTCCTATCTAAATAATTTTCTACTTGTGGATATGAGCTTTTTGGGGTGATTAAGAATCTCCCAATAAAAGAAAGGTAATTAATAAGCCCAAACTTAGTGACTCGTCTCTGTTACCGGACTGTCTGTCACTTAAATTGAAGGGGAGAAACACGGAATTTCCAACAATTGAAGCCTCTTCTATGACATGGGGGTGAATAATTTAGAAATATATGTATACTTTAGCATATATTTACATTGAATTAATAAAGCTTAGATTTTATTTCTATATGAAAATAAGGTTAATTTTTAACAATAGCCAATTAACACTTAATACTACCATTTTTGTCAGTTTAATGCAACCTAATTGTTCACTTGTTCAATCTTGTTCACTAGCGAGCACTATAATTATAGTACTGTTATGTTGATACCTTTAGTAATGAATCTAATTTGGAAATTGGATTATTGTTAGCTAGATTCCATGAATTATCAGAATTTGACGACACAAAAAGAAGCTGCCGGAGGAGGTTGGCAGGACACAACGAAAGGAGAAGGAAGAACTCTTCCTATGATGCTCCTGCAGAAAGCTCTAGCTGAGGCTGGTCTGAGGCCGCAACGATCGAAGCTATGCAGCCGTAAGAGATTGATTGTGATTGTTTATAGCTAAAACCACAGATTGCGCCTCGCTTAATTCATGGTTTTATCTCTAATATTGATTTATCAATCTTCTAAATGTTCTCTATCTTCTGTCAAACCCCATTTCCGATCTCATCTTTTCCCTACAGAATAAGTAGTACCTCACTTGAGATTCTGGTTTTTGTCTTCATGTACAAGGTTTGTGATGATGTATTTTAACGTCATTAATCACCATGCATAATCAACATTTTTCATTCTATATAGATAATTAGGTCACCTCATCTTTGCCAAGTTTTATTTTTGCTTCTTTGGGATCAAAAAGACCCCATTATAGCTATAGTACATTGCTAATGTTTGAACACAACAAAAGATTGAAGTTTGATAATATAGTATTAGAGTATATAAATAGCTAACTATTTTATGGTGGTATTATATACGCTAACATATAGAAGTAGATCGTTTAATAGGGTAAAGAAAAGGACATGAGATTGAGAGCGTAGATCTTTGTTTATTTGTTGGTTTGTATGTTTGTTTGAGAATAGATATTAGAGTGGATAAAGAAGATAAGAAGTTAGAGAGTAATTCTAGCTAAATTTTTATTAATACGAAAACAAAGGTTAAAGAAGAAAAACAAATAATAATAATAATAATTTGTGGTTGTTAGCAACAATCTTCTTCCTTAAAATATATAAATCATATGTATATATATATATATATATATATATATATATATATATATAATATTCACAGGAAGCGAGAAGATAATAAAGATTATAAAAAGGAGAAAAGGAATTATTAATAATTTATTTAAGGTATAAGTATAGAAACTCAGAGAGTTTGTATAAAGAGAGAAGAAAGTTTAGAGAGGAAACTGACGTCTCATTGAATCAGTTATTATGAGAAATGAGTCCAGCTACAAGTTTTTTAGAGAGAGACTATATATACAAACTCCAACTAACTAACTTTACACATGAGAGCTAACAAACTAAACAATCTAACTAACTTGTATTTTATGAAAAAACTAACATTGAATAACTTATAATTCTGGACAAACTCTTGGGTGGACCCGGTCCACCTAAAAAATTGTGTAGACCCAGCCATTCAAAACTCTAACCAACTTCTCTCTCCTCTCAAAGCTTCATATAGAAGTAAAAAATGGCGATTCACCTCATTTAAGCACATCTTCACCTCCATTGAACTTCTCACCGGAAAATCAAACCTTCACCAGAAACCTCACCTTTCCGTCAGATGCGCCGACGCTGAATCTTCTCCATCTTCATCCTCCACCGTGGATTCCAATCACTAATCTTTCGAGATGAACCATAAAGCCCTCGCCGGAGATCTACCAGCGGATGTTGCCGGAGAAGTTCGCCGTTGATGTTGATGTTGATGTTGCTGTTGCTGCTTGAGGAATGAAATTGTCTGTGGTGATTTTGGTTTAACCTAGAAATAGATAATTTTAAGGATTTTTGAGAAGTGAAGTTAGTGTTTGTCGTTGGTTTTGAGCAATGAAGATTTTTCTGATTTGGGAAGAAGTGAAGCACAGAGGAGAGAGAGAATGGTATTATACTCTATATTTTTGGACCAAATTTTTATTTCATTTTGAACCTTAATTTTTTATTTATAAGTGCTTAATTTTTAGTCATTAAATCTTAACTTTTAGTTACTAAACTTTAACTTTTTATTCATAACACTTAATTTTTGATTATTAAACCTTAAACTTTTGATTGTTAAACCTTAACTTTTAATTACAAAATCTTAACTTTTGCCATAGAAACCTTAACTTTTCATTCATAGCACTTAACTTTTGACTATAAAACCTTAACTTTTAATTAAAAAATCTTAACTTTTGCTAAAGAAACCTTAACTTTTGGTGAGCAAAAATTTAACTTTTGCTAAAAAAAACTTAACTTTTAGGACCTAACCCTGGTCTACAATAAGTTTAGTGTAGACCGGGTCCATATTAGACTTTCTAATAATTCTGATACCCCCCTTCAAGCTTGACTTGAGAGACAAGTCCAAGCTTGCCACAGAGGAAATGATGTTGAGAAGAAGCTAATGACTTTGTGAGAATATCTGCAAGTTGATATTGACTGGATACATGAGCAGTATGAATGAATTTAAATTCAACTTGTTCTCTGATGTAGTGCATATCTCTTCGAAGATGTTTAGTCTTTTCATGAAACATAAGATTCTGAGCAAGATGTTGTGCAGAAGTATTATCACAAAAGAGGGAGATAGGTTGTGAAATTGTAACTTGCAAATCTTCCAATAGACCATGAAGCCAGACTATCTCACTAGCAGCAGCAGACATGGTTCTGTATTCTGCTTTAGTGGAGCTTTTGCTAATAGTCTGCTGCTTCTTTGTCTTCCAAGAAACCAAGCTAGAGCCAAGAAATATAGCATATGCACTCAAAGATCTACTACTATCTTGACAAGCACTCCAATCTGAATCACTATAAGTAGTGAGAGTAAGAGTGGTAGTGGAAGAATAGAAAAGACCATGATTTATGGTTCCTTTGAGATATTTCTATATATGTAAAGCAACTCTAAAATGAGGAACCTTAGGAGCATGCATATATTGACTTAGATGTTGAACAGAATAGGATAAATCTGGTCTAGTAAGACCAAGATATAATAGTTTACCAATCAGCCTTCTGTAGATATTTGGCTCAGTGAGTAGATCACCATCAGTACTGGAAAGCTTTAAACCTGTAGGTAAAGGAGCAACATCAGCTATACAATCTTCAATACCAGCATCAGTTAAGATGTCTCTGATATATTTCTTCTGAGATATGAAAATACCATGTTGATTTCTGCTAACTTCAACACCAAGAAAATAATGTAGATCACCAAGATCTTTAATAGTGAAAGCTAAATCAAGAGAAGATTTGATCTCATTAATCTGAGGTAAAGAAGTGCCAGTAATCAAAATATCATCAAACATAGACCAATAAAGCCAAAAACTCTCCATTTTTCTTTCTAGTGAATAAGGAATAATCCTGTTTAGACTGAATAAATCCCAAAGACTTGATAAATTTACTCAGCTCTTTGTTCCACTGTCTAGAGGCTTGTTTAAGGCCATAGAGAGATTTCTTTAGTTTACAAACTTGGCCAGGTTTAGCTTTTAGATAACCTGCAGGAGGTACCATATACACTTCATCTAGAAATCCATGTAGGAATGCATTATTAACATCCAATTGACAAAGAGGCCAATTATTGATAGCAGTTAAAGCAATAAGTACCCTTACATTGGCTAACTTAGCTACTGGAGAAAACGTTTCAGTGAAATCCTCTCCTTCTATTTGTTGATAGCCAATAGCAACCAACCTAGCTTTGTATCTTTCAATACTGCCATCTGGGTGCAGTTTTGTTTTATAAACCCACTTGGAACCTACAACTCTTTTATCAGGAGGAAGAGTAGTTAGATCCCAAGTATCATTGTCTTATAGTGCTTGGATTTCTTTGTGCATAGCTATAATCCAATTAGAGTCATTTTTTGTTTGATGATAGGTCTTAGGTTCAACAATTTGAGAAGAATTAACAGCAAATGAAACAAAATCTGAATTAGAGGAGTTTGGAGGATTTTTGTGTGGAATATAGGTATTAACAAAATCAGTTTGTTTGGTTGAAGGTTTGACAGTTCTAGTAGATGTTCTTGGTAATACAGGTTCAATAGGAGGAAGAAGAGAAAGAGATGAATGAAGAGAAGTATGAATAGGATGAGAAGTAGTGATTATATTGGGTGAAATAGAAGTAATATGATGATTGATAGGTGTTTGATTGGTAGAGATAGAAGGAATAGGAGTTGAATGAATAGACCTAGAATTAATAGATGTTGGATTAATTAATGGTTGTTTGATTTGTAGGTGTTTAGTTGTGAGATGGATATATGAAAAGATCATCTGAGATTAGATCATTTTCAGAACTAAAATCCACAAAAGAAACAGCTTGAGATGATATGGAGGAAGGAATAGAATTAGGATGATAGGGAAAAACTGTTTCAAAGAAAATAACATCTCTGGAAACAAAACATTGTTTGGTATTGAGATCATAAAGCTTAAAAGCCTTTTGTCCAAATGGATATCCTAGAAAAATACATTTCCTACTTCTAAATTCAAATTTTTCTTTCTTAATGTCCAAATTGTAAGCAAAACACAAAGATCCAAACACTCTAAGATTATGATAGTCAGGTTTCTTCTTCATCAGAACCTCATAAAGTGTTTTCCAACCAAGAATCTTCATAGGCATGAGATTGATCAAATGAGTGGCAGTTAGCACACAATCACCCCAAATACACTTAGGCAAATGAGCATGAAATCTAAGAGCCCTAGAAACTTCAAGCAAATGTCTATGCTTCCTCTCTACTCTGCCATTTTGTTGAGGAACATAAGCTACACTTTTTGGATGTAAAATTCCTTTAGAATCAAAGAATTGAGTGCATTCATGCTTAATAACCTCAGTGCCATTATCTGTTCTGAATCCTTTTATAGAAACATGAAATTGAGTTTCTACCATAATAAAGAAATTCATAACGGCCTGAAGAACTTGGAGCTTATTATGAATCAAATAAGTCCAAGTAACCCTGCTTTGATCATCCACAATAGTGAGAAAATAGGTAGCTCCAGTTAAAGAAGCTATTCTATAAGGACCCCATAGATCAAGATGAATAAGCTCAAAACAGCAAGAAGCTCTAAATTCACTGATAGGAAAAGATAATTTGTGTTGTTTAGCAGAAAAACACACTTTACAATTGTATTCAGTCAAACCTTGACATTTACAAACATCAATATGTCTCATTTTGGATAATTAGATGTGTCCTAATATAGTATGTGTAATATCCCGTCCGATACAAAGAACAAAAGAGACAATATTAAATAAAATAAAGCAACTAGTGGTAGCGGAAATACCACTAAGACGGAGATGCTACTCTAAGGAGTAGAATTAAACTATAAATAAACATAAATCCTCCAAATAAGATAATCAACTTCCGATAATCATATATAAAGGGAAATGAGGTCCCATACCCTCATTCCAACCAAAGTTCCAAAATATCCAAGAAAACTCCAAAAGAAACCTCAAGGTAACGTGATCCAAAATCCAAAGAAACGAACCAAATTCGTAGTTGAAAACGTAAGACAAAACATAAAGGAAAACTACTTAAGACCCTCTAAGTAGTAAGTCCTAATCCCTGACTCAAAATGCTCATCCACTATGACAAGCACCACCTTCTTGCTCACAAGGCCAAAACGCACATTCCCGGTCCAAACCGTAACAATCCTAAACAGCATCGTCATCTGCATATTAAATCAACAACTTCCACAATCAGTGGGGAGTAACTAGCAGTTCTCCCAGCACAAATAGGAACAAATAATAAACTTAAAGAAATTAGAAGCACGCCAAAGACATACATCACAAAGAAACATAATCACAACATGAAATACATGTAACTATGAGTCATAATCATCAAACACACATAGAGAGAAAACTAAATACCAATGATCGAATCAACACACATAACCAAGCACACATCAATTCAAAGACAACAGACCATACCGCCTGTGAGTAGACTCATTGGACCATACCGCCCAAGGCCTACTATGCATATTTGAGGACCATACCGCCCTGCCGAATAGAAATGCACATTCGAGGACCATACCGCCCTGCCGAATGGCATACTCAACGAACCATACCGCTCGTGAGTGAACCAATGGACCATACCGCCCATGGTTAAGTAACCAAATCCTAGGACCATACCGCCCTCAGGATACAAACAAATTCCTAGGACCATACCGCCCTCAGGAAACAAACAAATTCCTAGGACCATGCCGCCCATAGGATCAATCAAACACAAATTCGTAGGACCATACCGTCCATAGGATCAATCAAACACAAAGAGCAATGTATGCACGACAAGGCATACAAAGGAATCCAATCAACATCCATACATGAGTATACACGACAAGGTATACAAAGCAACGCAAACATTCAACATACGTATACATGCCAAGGTATACATAGGAATCCAAACAACAACAAACATGGGTATACACTACAAGGTATACCAAGCAACTCAAACAACCAACCTACGTATACACGCCAAGGTATACACCAAATCCATTCCATAAGACATTAAAACATACATGTTGAGGCATATAACACAAAAACGTTATCTGAGTTTGGGTACGAAGTCAATTATGACTAAGTCACAATATTCCCCGTACATAACTCTTGGCGAAGAGATGCTAAGGGCAGTGTTATCCTCCCCTAAGCATTTCAACGTCGACAACTCAAAGTATAGGCCCACAACACTCGACAAACCGAGCAACAACCAAAACTACCCAACCAACTAGGGTACACTCCCTTAATGAAACAACTCAAACGTACTCTAACATGCTTAACATACATGCATAAATCCAACACCCAACATATAAACATGCTGTAAGCTCAAAGGAAAATTAATCAACAAAACGCAACCAAGGAGGGCAGACCCTCGTCGCGAGGTGCGACCGTGGTCGCGGTTCGCGAGCTGCCACTGCTCGTGGCTTGAGGGCTGTGCTCGTACGCACTCGCTTCGTCCATCAAACATACATCAAGTCTCAAGCACCCAAACCAACACCAAATCACATCCAACTCAACCAAACAAAAAACCTAGCATGATACTAAGCATCACCAACAACCAAAACTCAAACTCCAACAATTAACCAAGTTACTCTAATCAACATAACAACAAAACATCAAACTTGACAAACCGACTAACAAGAACTAACAACATGAACATAACCACACGTTCACACATGGAAATACCACAACACAACCTTCCTAATCATGATACTACTCTAAACCATAATCATACAATCATCCAAGTTCCACCTAACATGAATCTAGGTTCTCTAACGCGATTCTAACAACCTAAGTTCAAAATCTATTCCCTATCGAACTAGAAAAACGCTAGTTACCTCGATCTTCGAAAGGAGTGCCGCAAAACATAATACCATAGCCTAGAAAACGTGCGGATCATCAAAACCTTCTTCTCCCTTGAAGAATTCTCCTCCATTGAACAAAGTATATCCATCTTAAACAACTTTAGGGTACTCTAAAACAGTCAGTGGCGTTCCGACCCTGATTTCCGGTTCTCTCAAGCTCGGATTAAAAATTCCTCCGGTCAAAGTGAAGGTCTGGATGTTAAGAACATGCTGTCCAAATTTGAAGACGATCCAACGGTTAGATCTCCGGCAATGGCCATTTTCATGAGGGTGTGGAGGGGAAAAACGGGAAGACTTTCTCTCTTCCTTTCTTTCTTGAGGTGATGCGTGTGGGAAGGCAAAAAGGGAAGAGAATGGCTCTCTTAATCTGATTATATGGACAGAAAAAGGGAGGGGTTTAATAGGGGGTTTAATAGGTGTTAATGAGGGTACATTATGGCCATGATTATGGTAGTTTATGAGGGTAAATGAAGGGGTGTAACTCTTGGATTGCATTAGTGTTACAAAGCAAAGGATAGACAACTTTATTGTTGTTTTCTAGGAGCCTCTAGATGGCCAAGCTTTGGTTGAATTGTGAAAGGGTAAATCTCATCTTTAATCCTTGAAAAATATGAATTCATCCTTGATTCAAAATGAATCAATGACTCCAAGCTGCACAAGCGCCCCACAAAGAGCGGGAAAAGGGGAAAACAACCAAGGGAAGAAGGTGGAAAGTCAAAGATTCACCATTTAAACGTCCCATCAAGTAGATTCACTCCCCTAACTTAACTCGGCGCTCTTCCAAACACAACATGGAGTCCGAGTGCAAATTGTATTGGATGTGCCCAATAGATGGCAATGGGCAGAACGCCAATGACAAAGTCGGCACAACGGAGCCACTTGGCAGACTCTTCCAAGCATAACCCATTAAGAAGACTTTTTCCGAAAGAGGAAAAGGGCATCAGAGCCCAATTTGAGAAGGATCCAAAGGCTTAGTAAGACAAGCCAACATCAACCAAAGAGGTCAAAAAACCCAAGAAGAGCCTAGGTCACAATAGATCCAAGTCCACACTATATACACTCATGCCGTTGCTCATGCACTTATAAGATACATTCACTCATACACAAGAAATCATACATGCTTAGCAGTTAGCACTCAAGTTTCAACTTTAGGCTTTGCACTTGTGATCCCGGAGATGACTTAGGCATTGAGGGGCATTGCTCGAACAAACCTCGAGGCTAATAATTGATTTTCAGGTTACCACCACGAACGAAGCTTGAACGCTACTTTTTCCACCAGCAATCCACCACATAACCACTCGTACAATTTCATACATAAACACGTTGTTTGATTTATAAATGGTGGAAAAAATTAGTTTTTCTAATGATTGAAAATAGTTGCTCGTTGAGACTCCCATTTATTTTTCCATTCTTTTTTCCCTTCAATTTTTCATGTAAGGAACAAAACAAAAAAAAATCTACCATTCAGTTTTCCTTTGGAAAATACTTTCATGTAAAATCAATTTCCCTAAATAATGATTTTCTATCCAACCAAATGGAGCCTAAGAGAAAGGAAAGAAAATAATTTTATTAGATAAGTAGTGCACATGAAGTACATAGGTGCATGGGAAAAGTAAAGGCACGTATGTCTTTTCATATTTAAAACTTGCCACTCAAAGAAGTCTTATATCTTATCAGCTTGGATGGGCATCTATTTGTGAGAGGCAAAAGTGTCTATAACAAGGGTAAAATGGAAATTTAAGGCATAAAGTAGGGGGAACCGAAGCCCCTTCTCACTTTTCTTTTTCCTTTATTTTCATTATGTTGTACATTTTATTAAATTTTAATCGTTGCGATACATTTGGTAATCTCACATGTAGACACCAAGACTCTCACTTTATCTGTTATAGGGATTTACTACAAAGAGAGTGGCTACTTGGGAGTACAACATCCCCCTCGGCTTACATTCTCGGTTTTTTGAATTCTTTTTTTTTAGCAATGATTCATTTTTTGATTTTAAAAGACAATTACAAAAAAAGACAAAATAAGCAAATACTCCCTCTGTCCCCCAAAGGATTTCCCATTTTTCCATTTATGTTTGTCCCAATTACATTTCTCATTTCCTTATTTGGATATGGCCCACCTACTATAATATTATTTTCCTTACAAAAAGTATTTGACCCCACACTCTCTCTTAATAAACAATTCTAAAAAATACCCACTACCTTATTTTTCCATCTTAAAATGAAAACTAAGCCCCACATCAACATCATTCCTTAAACTTTGTGCCCAAAGGAAATGGGAAATCCTTTGGGGGACGGAGGGAGTACATAGCAAACTCAAATAAAACTGGAAAAAAAAACCCCTATATTTGAAGAGATATGACACTTCCGAGAGCCCTTGTCTCGCACGTCATTGTAAACTGCAGATTGCTACAAGGGGGTCTAATGATCTATTGTCGCTTTGCAGTAGCACCGGGTTCAGATCACCTATTTGTAAAGTAGCATTTGGCATCGGTTGCGATCCAGCGTCAAAACCGATCAACGAAGGAACCATTCCAACAAAGGAGGCAGATGTAAATCGAGACAAATCCACCCAGTTCGAAAACACAAAGGGATACAGAAAGAAAACAAGCTCAAATTTTAATAAACCTTAACTCTATTTCACCTTTAACAACCGAGGTCGTTTAAAGGAGTCTCAAGACGATGGCGTTAGAGTTAACCACTAAAGTTGAGGTGGAAATAATGGTGATAGAACAAAAAAAACGAGAATCTACGAAATTATAACTCTACCTTTACCTCAATACCACCCATTGAGCGGTAAACACAACAGAGGCAGTAGAGGTAGCCCAAGATCCTCAAAATGTCGTCACCTTTTTGTAGAACTATCTCTAGACAGGGATATTCATCTTTGTTGCACCCCCACTAGGCAAACACCAAACTAAAGATCTAAAAGAGAAAAACCTATTATAAAAAACAAGGGTCTTGCCGGAGCACTGGCTGATTTAGGAGGAGGGTATACAGAGTGGGGGTTGAGAACAAGAGCAACCAAGCGTCTGGAGATCGGACAAGCCGGCCAGTGGAAGGGGCTTGGGGCAGGGGATGGCCAACGACCTTTCCCAGGGCGTCGAAGCAGGCTCAATGGGGGAAGCTCTAATGGGAGTTTGGCTTGTCGACAACGTTCGAGGAGCTTTAATGCTTAGGTCGCCAGCGAGCCTTTGATCGACCCTTTCTTTAGGGGAGATGAGATGGGAGGTTTTTAGAGAGAGAAAGGAAAAACGCTTGAGCTCCTGACTCCCATTTTTTGAATCTTTGGGAATAATCATATACTCAATTTGAAAAAGAAAATTCTACAGTGAATGTCATACACTGTGATTCACCACTAATATTAAATATTTTAATATTTTAAATTCGATAATTAGTTAAATCACCAACTATCCTTACTTTATTACCATCAACCTAATTACCTAACCTTCACCCACTGTCTCTCCTCACTCATCACCGTAATCCAGCATACCCACTCCTTCACATCTCACTCCATTGAAATTGAACTAAACACCCACCACCAAACAAATAAAGACAGCACTACAATACAAATATTACAGATATACTCAAATTGAACAATAGTTTCAATAAAACCAGTCAACATTGCCAGACGCTGAAGAAAAATAAACCAAAAGCTGGGCAGTTTGATCATCATTAATATCACTCTAGAAGCTTGTTTTTCTCCTTATAAATCCAGAAAAAGCACCCTCATAACAAAGATAAACGATATATTGGAATGTTTTAGCAACAGTAGTTCGTCTTTATGTAGCATTCGACTAGTATGAGGTTTCCGGTGACGACCCTTTTGACGATTCCACTGATCCATTGAAAATTCTTAGAATCCATTGAAATGTTCTATGATGGGTTAGTGGTGGGTTTTCACATAGTGGGATTTTGTTGTTCGGAGAAGCAATGAAGGAAGGAGAAGCATTTTTTTAAAAAAAAAATGGGTTTGTAATAAATATTGGAGATTAGTGGTGAGATTTTCCATTTAACAGCTAACCAACGAATTATCATACTTATTCCAGATCTACAGCATTTCATATCTTTCTCCCAATTTCACGAGCAAAATAGCAGAGTGGGAAACAATTGCGCGTAACTTGAACCATTTTCAACGATTTTGAAACTTGGGTTCTTCAAATTTCATGAAGGTTTGTTGGGGAGTTGATTTCAAATTAGTTTGAAAGAAAGACATAAGGAGAGAGGAGACAAAAAGTGAGGAAAGACATAAGAACTATCTCTTTTAAGTCATGGATTTTGGAGAGGAAGGAAGAGAGGATGGTTGGTGCCAACGATGAGGTGAAACCTGGGAAAGTCAGGGAAGGAGAAGATTTCAAAGCACATGATTGTAATTTAATAATAATAAATATTAAAATATTTTATATTAGTGATGAGTAACGGTGTTCGACATCTATTATAGACTCATTGATTTGAAAATATGAAAATACTACACATTAGAAAGGCAGTTAATAAGAAGCAAATGTGGTGTTGTTATTAATGAGAAAAGACTCCTAGCATTAATGAAATTCAAAGTACACCGAGAGGATATGTAATAAACTTTTGACGGAAAATTTTGAGAAACAGTCAAAAAGAAAGATAAAGGTGAGTGGGTGGACCGTGAATGTGAGATCCAACTTTAAAGAAAATTGGACATGCAAAACAAGAATATGTAGCAAGTAAATTGGAATCGAGGATAAGTAAGGTAATCTAAACAGACTTCTCTAAGTGCCGAATCACTAAGCCCTTCAGACTTAAAAGACCATGCAAACTTGAGTTGCATTTGTAACAAACAATCAATTGAACTCGGCCTGATTTTGATTTTGCTTTTACTACACAGCCTCTAAGCTCCCATCATATTACTCTGCTTCCATCCGCCGCAAATGAATCTGTGCAAGCAGTCATGTAAAACAAATAATTGCTAGTGTCTAATGCCTAAAATTTTCATGGCAAACTCCCAGGAAACGATTGCTGCTGCATTGGCTGGAAATGCCCTCGCTATCGTGGGACCTAAGCCAGCATAACATCCTCTTAGCCCAGCTTGCTTATAAACCTACATATATAGAATATATAGCTGATCAGTCAATTAGTAAGTGATGCTTTCTTGTTCAAGTTTATCTAGATTTCATGAAATAACAATAATAAAACTCAAGATAAAACGAAACATGGATTTTACCAATCTTAGTACTTGGAAAGGATTTCTGGAATAGTTTGGATCTGGGTTGGTCTGAATCATGGTTTTTGCCACATCCACTGGCAAAACAGTAGACCAAAACTGGAAAGTTTCCAGGAAAACAAGATAAATGGAAAAGTATGGAAAAGATAAAACCAGGGAAACCTATAAATCATCTACTTACTGCAACACCACCAAGGCCACCACTGATGATCCCAACTCCCAAATCTGCCAAGCCTTTATGATCTCTAGAAGCATCTTTGAGTCGCAAGTGCATAAAATGTCGGGCATTCTCATAAACAGTAAAGAACACCGCATTCCCCAAAGATTCTCGCAGAAAGGTTGCCATCCCACCACGGAAGATCCCTGTTACCTGCACACCTAAGCCATTAGCTTCCCAATCACCAGTGAAAGTTGTTTTTTGTATCTGTTGATGATAAAAGGATCCATACCCCTTCCGTTTTTAGAGTTTTGAGGGCACAATCAACCGGACTGGTATATGTGCTAGACATCGGAATTAAAGAACCAGTTCCTTGGACTTGCATCCTGCACTGGAGAAGCTCAAAGTCACTACTTAGAAGAGCCTAGCACATTATATTCATGAACAGTAGTTCCTTTACCTTCACTAGCTCAGTAGGACACAGTACAAAGCTGATTATAGCTCCAGAAAACGCTGCTGATGGAATTATGACAAGGCAATCTGGTCCGGAACTTTGCAGCTTACCCTGAATACAAGGTAAATCGATTAGTGAAAGGGGAAAATTGTTAAAGTTCATTCATTCTGTTAGAAGCAGATCTCATACAACATCGTCATCTTTCAAGCCTCCATTTCTGGAAATGAAAAAAGTAAAGAATTCCACAGGTCTAAGGGGAGAGGGTTCACCTGGAGTGATTGTTTTGTTTGCGAGTATAAGCCAAAAAAAAGGGAACTTTCAAAGCCCATCCCAATAAAAGAAGAGGTAGCACCTCGGTAGAGCCCTCTTACCTATTTAAAATAATAAAGTAGTTAAAAAAGAATATTGCATATCATATGGCATGGTTACTCAGGCAAGAGAGATGATCAATCACAGTTGCTGCTTCCCCCTAATTATCAGAAATTAATTTCAAGAGTAGAGGTAACTTGTATGCCCATACTAAAGTAAAAGGTGGAAAAGCAGTATATGAGATAACATTTGTAATTCCTGTTACTTGATTTAGTTTTAGGGGTCAAACGAACGAAGCCAGCTCGCGAACTGCTCGAGACCTCAATCAAAGGTCACCTAGAGACCTTGAAAGCTTTACAGTATATAAGTTAATGTCCATAAATAATTACAATTTACATGATTTTTATTTGGATAAAAACAGACACGTTTTTTCATGTTAGAAAGCAAAGCCACGAGTCAAGCTCGGTCTTAGACTTTCTCGAGCTTAGGGCCTTAGGCCAAGCTTGGACATTTGAACTCTACGAGCCTCGAGCTTGAAACCGAGATCGATGTAGGTCTTCTTGAGCCAAACTGAACCTACCGAAGCTCAGGCTCGTCTCATTACCACCCCTAAGTAATTATATTTCTAACAAGCCCACTCACCCCAAAGGAGAATCAACATAGTTTTCGCAAGCTCAGCTGGTTTTCGCATTTTAACCATCCCTTCAATTGTCATAAGCTGCATCCTTTTTAATGGAAATGGTACCTTGCTACAACTAACCCATAAATCTTTCTGTTTCACTCACATATTCCTGATTAAAATTTTCAGTGCATTTGCGCAAGATCATAATTTGAGGTAATGTTAATGAGTTTGTGTGTTACATCACATAAGTTGGCAAATGCTAATGAAAGATTAATGGAGAAAAACAAAAACTTAGGTGTGGAGATACATATCATGCACATTTAAATAAGATATTCCATGCAAAATTACTTTTATCACAATATATGACCTTGTACTTCACAGGCTAGAGAAGATTTTGCCTTAGCAATACCATTTATAAAGTAAACATAACGTGCATCCTCAAGTACCTAGAAATGAAATTTATTCTGAGCTTATGTAAAACATTTATATAAACAGTAACAGACTTGTACTTCCACTGAAAAATATTTCAAATAGTAAGAAACTTGCAGTTCATTTAAAACAATGCCGAACATAGTATATCCCATCATCAACCCAAATGCCTCTAAAGAGGCTCCTACACAAATCAAGGTATACGAGGTGAAGCATACGCCTATAAAATCAGCTAAAAGTTAAAAAGTTCAGCCAGAAGCAGAAATATTGCATGATCACCTCTGTCCCATAGAGTAGGCATTCACAAATGACATGGTGATGATAGAGAGAGAAGATAAGGGGGAAACTGAAAAGAAAGCGGGAGAAAATGGGGCTAATACGCGAAACAGTCAATAGGAAAAAGTCATTTAGAACAATGGTTTTCGCCTGCCACTAACCACAAACCTAACCACACCACAATTATTTAGCACTCCTCAATTATCTAATTACCCTGCCACTAACCACGAACCTAACCACACTATACCCAATCACCAGTACCATTGCCCATCCATCATTGCCACCCCTGCAAAAACAATAACTCCCTAGTTGGCTCTCATACTCCCCCCCCCTTCCATCATTGACTAATTCATATTGAATACCCTTTCCTACCCCCACCCGAAAAACCTCCAAGCTCCCACCACTCTCTCCTTAATCTCCTAACAGTTCATATTATCACCAAAACAGACATAACCACCACCATCCAGATACCATCTAATGGCTTGATCAACACCATCGAAAAGCAAGAGATCAAAGAGACAGACAGAAAATGAGAGAGAGAGATAAGGGAACGGCCTAAAATTTATAACATCCACCATCACCAACACTCCACCCACCCAATCACCAGCAAAAGTAATAAGTAGTAATCATACATAAAAACAGAAATATGATGGTGCGATAGTTGGTACTTTGCATATCACAATAACTTCGAGTGGTTTTTAAATTAACTATTTTAGTTATGAGTGGTTTTCATAATTGACCCTTCACTCAGGGTAGTTTGTGACTGATTTTCCCAAACAAAAAATTTAAGAGCCACGATGAAGTTATTACAATTGCTAAAACCTTTTCAGACACATGGAATTCCTAACCTTAGAGCTGGAGAACAGAGATCCATACCCCTTCATTGTGCAATATCCTAGCAGCACAATGCAATCCATTTCTATACTTGACACCATGTACTTCAGTATTGTGTTTTTGCAACTTCACCTGTCAACAACAGATATTGCAAATAAGTTGGGGTGCTCCAGTATAATATTACTTTATCCACAGCAGATATCCACAACAGCCTAATAAAATAAGCGCTAAAATAAAAGATTTCCTTTATGTATAATATTACTTCAAATAAGAGATCCCAAATTCCAAGGGAAAATTAAATTTATTTTTAATCAGCATTGCAACCCTAAAAACAACTTTTCTTATAAGAACTGAAAACAAAGATAATAAGGATGATGGCTAGAATTGGCTGTTTCAAAGATGCTCAGTTTGTATTACACAGATTAGAAGGGTGCAAGTGTCATGTGTATTTGAGTGTTTAGAGATCACATGTTGGTCCTTTTGGTCAGAAGAAAGACTCTGAGTAGCAACCTAATATTTACCACAACCCATTTTCATTCTTTGTTTCCATCTCAGGCTTTATCAAATATTAGAATGATAGTGTCCTAGAATCTAGATTGATGTGAAGCATTACAGTGTCCAAGTATCGACACGAATATATCTGGTGAAAGGGAGGGCCAATCTGATAGTGATCCCAATTCTCTTAGAAAACGCTACCTCGAAAGAAGATGAAAAGTCACCCCAGATGATATATGACAAAAGAAAGACCATGATTTTGGAGGAGCACTCAAGCATGGACCGACTCAATTGTTTTATCAACAAAATTCCTTTATTACTTTGGCCCTATTTTATTGTAGTTTTCTATGGTTATTTTCAACAAAAAAAATCTATTTCTCTATCAAAGAAAAAGAAAAGATGTAGATACTAAATCTCAAAAGAGCATGTTATTTTGCTGAAGAACCCACAACACAACAAATTGCTAGCAGCTTAGCACACAACAAGTATGAATTTCACTTTCTGTTTCTCCCCTCTCATCCAATATTTTGTTTTACTTAATTGCAACAATGGCAATAGTAAGAAAACACTGTCATGTATAAGCAAGCTTTTCTATTTAATCAATATACCCAATTTACAAAGCAAAATCCTATGAGATGAACATAAAACACTAACAGACTTCTATAAGGAAAATTATCAGGTGAATTGAGGATGGACCCTATAGTTGCGCTTCCATTTAGTAGCACTGTCAATTATTGATAATCACAACTAGCATCCAGATCATGCTCCAAACATCCATAACAAATAGCAGTGTTTCAGGTGGAAAAGCCAGCATGTTAGTGTTCTATAGAAGCACCCAATTCATGAAATCATTTCAGCACCATGAATTCCAATAACACGAGTACAGAACAAATCTTTCTCATCATTGCATTCAGATAATAATGCTCGTAAGGTCCACAAATCAGCGAAGTATAACCACGATTTAAGCAGACATAGTTCCTTAATCAGCCAAATTGACAGGACCTGCCATTTTTCTTTTGCTATATCTAGAAGCAAAATAACAATCCCTCGCTATTAGTGGAGGACCTACATTAAGGGTACAACGAAACGGCAAAATCCTAGTTCCTATATGATAGATGTGAACACTACTTCCATCAGATAGGAATGTACTACATTTTCTAAAATAATATACTACGATTTCTAGTAAGTTTTATTAAATTCTTAAATAGACTACTTTATTAAGAAACTATACTACCCTAAGCTCTATATATATATACTAAATTATCTATAAAATAGACTACCTAAATCTATAAATATACTGCTTTTCTATAATCCACAAGTATTTATAAAAAATATAAGTTTGATATATACCCAGCTCATATCTATCAGATAGGAACCGGACAGCCCTCCAACAAAAGAATGAAAACATTATTGATTTTCGATTTTGCAATCCCAAATAAGCAATCTGTAATCCTATAATTGACACCCCGATAATAAATTCCTAAGTCCGACATGACTACCCACAATTTTCCCTGCTACTAAAAATTCTCAATAAAAACCTACAAATCCAGGTGATTATAAAAACCAAAGTTATACAATCCCCTACAAATTCTAACAAATAGAGAAGATTAATCAAGTGCAAAAAGAGCTACAATTGAACATTTGAGGGAAATTGATAAAGTGGGTAAACCTTGACGGTATCAAAGGGGTGGCCAGTGATGACGGTGGCGACGCCGGCAGTCAAACCAGCCAAGTATTCCTTGTACGTCGAACCATCTGCTGTGCCCTCAACCATTTCTCTCCCTTTTTTCTCTCTCAATCTACAGTGTCGCCATTGTCAATGATGGTGTTAACTGATAGGGAGTGAGTGATGAATCTGTCACTCTGCTTGATCCTACCTCCCGCCGCAAGATCTTTCGTTGATGCTTTTACAGTTTCAACTTTCAAGGGATACTCTACCTCCGCGTTTGTACGTGGGAATGCGAGTTTGAAAAACTAGGGGATGAGACGGGGTTACAGATGGTAATATCTAACGGATAATTTATTATCCATTTTAAAAAAGGGAAAATTGTTAATTATCATTTTTTATAAATAACATTTTGTAAATTACTATTTTAAAGATTTTTTTATAAATTACCACGTTTTATATGCAAATCTTTTAAAACTCCCACTTGTTAATGTTTTCCGTCCAAAAAATTGTTATGTGGCGCCCATATGATTTTATTTGCCTTTTTTCTGTTTCCTCTCCCTATTTCTCCCTCCTCGTCCTCTTCCGCAAATTATAAGGTACACCCGAGTGTATCTTGCGGTAGATACACCCGGGTATTAATGTCATATATATAATGCGCCCTAATAGTACACAAGAGCAATTATAGCCTAGTTGGTTGCAAGGTCTTCTTAATTATATTGATGTTGGGAGTTCGATTCAATGAGTATCTTATTTTATACATCAATAAATATCATGATTAAAAAATTAAATAAAACCCCAACTCAACTCATATTTATTTGAATAACTTTCATACTCATCTGGACATTTTCATACTCATTTATAAGCATTTGAGTATATTTAATCACAAAAGTATTTCTTATTTTATAAGTCAAGAAATATCATAATTAAAAAGTTAAATAGAACCACAACCCAACTCATACTCATTTGACAGTACAAACTCATACTCATTTGACTATTCATTTAACTTTATACTCATTTATAACGCATACTCATTTAGGTAACGCATACTCATTTGGCCTCATAGTCATTTAGGCAATTATTCATACTCATTTGGCTTCGTACTCATTTTGAATATTCATACTCATTTTGACCAACTCATACTCATTTTGCTTCGTACTCATTTGACCGACTCGTACTCATTTTGCTTCGTACTCATTTTGACCAACTCATACTCATTTGGTGTACGTAGAGGTACATACACCAAGGTGTACCTTTTACTTTCTCATCCTCTTCCTCTATTTTCCTCTCCACTTACCACCATTTTCCGAGATTTTTTTACCCCAATCTTTCTCTCTCCTCCACATAACTCACTCTCTTCCTCGTTGCTAAGCAAAGCACTAGCCCCCAAAAGCACCATCTTTATCGAAGACAGAGCATTGAAAGGAGCAAATTCACTTTACATAATTTAAGTGGTTGTTTGGTACATATAAGAATTTAATTCCCGTGGTAAGTTACAATACATGAGAAGTTAATTCCCTCATGTATTTCCTAGGAATTTGTTAGAATTGTTTGGTTGACATTAAGCAATCTGCAATTCACAGGAATTTTAAATGACCAAGGGGGGAGTGGGTCAATAAATTCCCACGTTTTGTGGGAATTTCAAATTTCCGGGAATTTTGAGTCCCCCTTTTTTGTTACTTCATGCTAACAAAACAACTAACCACTTTAGAAATTCATGAAAATTTCCATTGTCTGTATTTCTTCCTGCATACCAAACAAGCACTAAGTTTTAACACAAAAAAAAGATTTCACTTTGCTCAATCAATCACTTCAAGAAGAAACTGGACCCAAATTCACCCCCAAAAATTGCAGCAGAATTTTGGCAAAAAAAACCCTAATTTTCGGCAACAAAAACCCTAATTTGAGATATACACTTACCTTTTTTGAAGTGAAAATCACATAATTCAATTTTATTTCCTCCAAATGAATGCAATTGCCCACAATTTTATACTCAAAATATTAGGGTTAGGGGGTTCAATTTGAATTCAATTGGGTTTTCTTTAAAATTGTTAGATTAGTTATGTGTGGGCGTTTATAGAAATCACAGAAAACATTAACAGGTGGGAGTTTAAGAAGATTTGCATATAAAAGGTGGTAGTTTATAAAAAAAATCTTTAAGGTGGTACTTTACAAAATGTTGTTTATAAAAGGTGGTAGTTTATAAATAAAAACTTTAAGGTGGTAATTTACAAAATGTTGTTTATAAAAGGTGGTAATTAACAATTTTTCCAAGAAAAAAAGGGTGAAAGATCGAGTTAAATAGGTGATAGATTGATAGAATACGGATGATGGTCTTGATGGGTGATGGGTAGATGGATGGAAGTTAGTGTAAACGAGTAATGGTTAGAGGTGATGGTCCATTCAATCCAAATCTCACTTGTTGTCATCTCTAACTGAGAGATTTGTTTACCTTAAACATTCCACCACAAATAGAATGGAATAAATTGCGGAACCCAACTACTTCAAGCCTTATTTAGGTGTGGTGGATGGGTATGGGTGGGTAGAAGGGCATACTCACCTCATATTCACTGCCTTCCCATATTCATCCGTCGTGTATTTGTCCTTCTAATCCCTACTCGACAATCTTTGGATAATCTCATTGTATTATTAGTTCGAAAATCTATTGATCTAAACCTATGATTTTTTTTTTGTCCCTTGAGCCAATGGCTAGTTAAATGATATCTATAGAGAAATAGTCACTTCAACCAAATAGCAACAAGTGGTTTTTCATGGTTTCATTGTTTGAAAGATATCGGAAAAGCGGATATGTATTGGTATGGGCGGCTATTGACGGGCATGGGTTGTTTGAAGTGGTTATGGGCCGGTGGGTATATCCAGTTTGAAAGTGGGGATAGGGATGTTTTTAGAGGCACACCCACTTGGGCAGGCGTAGGTATGAGGCTTGAACCCACTATGGGTGGTGGGTATGAGAATTTTAGGTGGACAAGAGAACCCCGCAATCGCCACCCACTTTGCCATTCCTACAGCTATTGGTTAGATACTTAGATGTGGCATTGTTCGTGGGAGTAGGATGGAGAGTGGAATAATATGTGTGGAAATCATGAAAATATTATCATTATCTTCTTTGGTGAAGGATAGGAATTGAAGATGGAATAAATTTTAAAATTATTTAAACGCACTTACTAATCCCTTTAATTTTAGGGACATGTTGTGCTCCATGTCTTAATTTGATGGGAATACAACATATTTAATCCCTCCCGCTTAAGATTCTCAATCCCACTAAATAAACAAGAGAATATAAAAGAATGGGGATTTATACTCCTATTCCCACCCTTTATTCCCACCAAACAAACACCTGAATCCAACTTTCTATTTTTGTATTTTCCTTACTTAATGCTTTCTAGTACTTTATTAACTTAGACCTTCTATCCCAGTTGCATGTTTTATTACATTCCGTGTTGTTTTAGCCAACTTAGAGATTGTGCTTGTGTTTGTTTTAAAGTGTCCCTCCCAACTCTCAAAACACGTGATGTCTCGTCATCGGCTCCACTTGTGCACGCAAGCGCCTCGATTGACCCTCGTTTTCCGCTCTTGTTGCCAATAGGTAAGAGCGTCTCTTCAATACACTAGGGCTCTTCTCTTTTGGACTAAAATGAACTAAACTGAGTTGAACTAAAATTAATGGAGCTGAACTGAAATGAACTGAAATTAATGGAGCTGAACTAAATTTAATTGAACCAAAATAAAGTTAACTTAACTTCACTAATATTTTACGAAATGAGTAATGATAATACTAATATTTAATCTCTCCGTCCCAAATTAGTTGCTACATATTGACTTTGAGCATTATTCACTTTGCCACTTTGACTGTCTTTAAGTTTATATACATAGTGGAAAAGATATTCATGTGGGATTTTGTTTGATTCGTCTCAATATGTATTTCTCAAATACATAATATTTGTAATTTTTTCATATACCAAATTTGAGATATTAGTTTTAAAAATCGTATCTTGTAGAGTGTGAAAAAGTGAATGTAGCAAATAAATTGGGACGGAGGTAGTATAATATAACTTAATACAATCAATCCTAATAAAAGTAAGATAACTTATAATATTAAAATAAATAGTAATATGATTATTATTATTATTATTATTATTATTATTATTATTATTATTATTATTATTACTACTTACTATTATTATTATATTTGTAATGATGATTTCAGATATTGTATTGTTTTTAATTAGAATTTTTAACTTTTATTATTATTATTATTATTATTATTATTATTATTATTATTTTATTATTAATATTATAATTATTTTATTATTAATATTATAATTATATATCAAACAAACTCAATATTTACAATAAAATTAGTGGATAGCCGAGATATTATCTCGCCCCCTGCTCCTTTAGCTATAACAAAACTAATCCTAGTAAATATGTGAATCAACAGCTCGTGCCCAATATCTTGAGCCATGGAGAACTTTTGTACCTGCTTCAGCAAGGCAATAACATCCTTCTTTAGTTATTATTATTATATTTATCGTTGCAACTTGCACACTTCATAATTTCATAAGAATACACAAGATTAGAATACCAATTGTATAAAATGAAGCAAATGTTGAAAGAAGTGTTGATATTGACATGTTTGATGATGATCCCAATTGTTAAGTTTAGGCCTAAGTCATGCCCATAAGGAGGATAGAGAGTCCAATTCGTAAGACCAAAAGAGGTTATACTCCCCTTAAAAAAAGGGGAAGGAGAGGTTGTGTAATTTTATTATAAAATAATAAGAGAGAGAAGAAAAAGGAAAGAAATTAAAAACCAGCTCGCGAAGCTCCCAAATGGGCAAATCTATCTAATACACTAAATCAAAATGCAATTGGACACGTGTCGTTAGCAAGATGTTTTGGAAGCAAACCGTGAATTCTAGAGATCCAAGAGGCACGTGGCAGCTTCACGGGATTTCTTTTTTAATAAATTTGGTTGTCCATTTAAATATGGAGAATCCCTTTGATTGTGGAGAATTTAACTTGCATATGCCTAAAATAAGGTTAAAGAATCTCTTTAATTAAGAATTATATCAAATCAAATAAAATCTCCCTTTAATTACGTTGCCTATGCCTAAATTATGTCGAAGAAGTTTTTAATTTTCGGTATATAATAGCATAGAGATTGAAATTATTATTTGTCATATCAAATAATTGCCATTATGAAAAGATAAACGAAAATTTTAATTTATGTTTTTGAAGATTTGGATGTTGATAACAATTGGTATTATGAATCGTGTCCTTAGTGTTTGAGTGGTGTGAAAAAGGAAGGCAACATTATCAAGTGCAAGAAGGAAAACAAAATCTTGAAAAAGACAACACCAAGGTACCTAATTAGAATTTTTAAAGTATTATATATTATAAATAAATTTAATTTACTAAATAATATTGTTAAATCCGTTTTTTACTTTGCGAATGTAAAGGTATAGGTTGAAGATTTTTGTTGCGGATGAGACACGTGACGCTTCTTTCATCATGTTTGAGCGTGAAGTTGTTAAAGAAACTAAAAAAAGTGATGCATATTTGTTAGAGGAACAAGAGAAGATTATTCCATATCCAATTTGTATATTTATTTATATATATTAGATTTAAATATCATAACTTAACATATTTCTGCAAATCATTTATCATTATCTACATGACTTCGTTTAAATATTACTCCCTCCGTCCCATAAAGCTTTATACACTTTCCTTTTTCATCTGTCCCAAAAAGCAGTATACACTTCTATTCTTGGACATGACCCACTTTATGTTTTTGACTTTTCAACCATGACCCATTACTCTCTCACATCCAAATAAAATAATATTCTACTAACTCCTATCACATCTACCTTTTTAAAAAAATACAATTGATAACCAAACAACAACTTATCATCTAAAACTACATGCCCAATCAAGTGTATATAGTTTTCTGGGACGGAGGGGGTAATATAATGGACTTTTAAAGTATTCGTTTTCAGAATGCTGATAAGTATGGTTTCCCAGAAATATTGAATCAACTTATAGGGAGGAAAATATTATTTAAAGTTGATATTCCCTTTAGAAGTAATTTTAAATGGGAAACAACTTACAGAGTTGTTAGCACCAGTGATGACCAACCCACGATAGACAAATTCATGGGTTTGTATATGAAACAACAAGTTGAACCCAATTATTTTACTTGGTTTCCCTAAAATACATTATTCAAATATATTTGTAACATTAATATTGAATTCCTTTTTTATAGTGTGACAATGAGTTGAAGGTTGTTATTGAAGCTGAGAGTGTGAAGGAAGTTGATGGATCGGAGCTTCTAACGTACATACTTTTAAATGATTCTAATTGTTTAATGTTATGTTATTTATGCAATTATACTATTATTTATTTTTTATAATGTTATGGGACATTCGATGAAACTCCTGACAGTGTTATTGACCAACCTTTATTGACTCCAAACAAAAGGACATTACTTGATGCCGTTAATCTAGAAGATGATTTTGACTCATCCGTTAATGAAGGTCTGCTATCTAGTACCAACAAGAAATGGAAGGCCGTCAAGATTGAGACAAATCCCATAAACTAATTTCGTGTAATAGGAACGAAACACTGTTTTAGGTTCTATCATTTTGAAAGTGTTTTTTTGGATTAAACGTTTAATCATTTCCATTTTATTTGTGTTTTGCTTTGTTTGGAGAAGCAATGGAACAATATGATTCATTAACATCGATTTCGTTATGATAATGAATACTTTTGTTATTCCGTTTGAATAAAGGGTTAAATTGGACCCTTTTTTAGATTATAATGCATTGTTGCATTTTTGCACGGTTGAATTGGACGGTTAAACTTATTATCATAATGAAAAGCTAGCTATAATGAATTTTTGCAAGGTTGAATTGGACCCTTTGAATCAGATTATTTCCCACCAAAAACCTAACAATATTCCAAAAGGAAAAAAAAGATATAGGACTAAATTTGTGTTGAGATACATTTAGTCTACCGATGTATTTTGGGTTTTGTGCTCTTTTAATATGAAAAAAATAATAATTTTTGTATCTAAACCAATTTACATGGATGATTTAAGTTATTTCTTATATGTTATATTTGCTTTTGTTGTTTTCATCTTTTTGAAATAGATTTGATTAGTTGATTGTATATAACAAATTATTTATGATAATTGACGTCATTTCGATTTGAAAACACTTCGTTACACTTTTCGTTTTTAACAAAAAAATTCATGAAACCAAATCGGACCTTATTTAATACTCCCTCCGTCCCCCAAAGGATTTCTCATTTCCTTTGGGCACAAAATTTAAGGAATGATGTTGATGTAGGGCTTAGTTTTCATTTTAAAATGGAAAAGTAAGGTAGTAGGTATTATTTAGAATTGTTTATTAAGAGAGAGAGTGTGGGGTCAAATACTTTTTGTAAGGAAAATAATATTATAGTAGGTGAGCCATGTCCAAATAAGGAAATGGGAAATGTAATTGGGACAAACATAAATGGAAAAATGGGAAATCCTTTGGGGGACGGAGGGAGTATTACTAAGCCTTATTTTAGGAGGGTTCAAATCATTCGTAGTCGTCGTTTCCAAGTAGTTAACCTTACCTTATGCACTGCGAAAAGTTTACATAAAATGAACAATATGAAATGAAGTGAATAGTATTTACATTATTTAGTTGACAGCAACACTTATACAATCTTTTCAAAATTAAATGAAATAATAATATATTGTTATTTTCCAAAAGAACAAAATTGTTATTTTAAATTCACTTTCAAAATAATAATATTAACAATAATTATAATTATAATATTTATATTTTCCAAATTAAATTCCCGTATATTTTTACACGGGTCCTAAAAACTAGTCTTGAACGGAAGAAGAGAGAGGAGAGAGGAAAGTACACACGTGGCAACAATATATTAGTGTTACCTGATTGTCATGCAGTCCACTTCTAATGTGTCATATGCAACCAAAAAACAATTATCAAATGGCCAAAATGCATTTAATCCAACGGTTGGGATTGGTTTATAGGTAGGAAAGAGAATATGAAAATCTAAGAACAGAGGTCATCCAGTGATATAGAAAATCAAGGAAAAATTAAGATTAGACCATGAACGAGGAAGAGAAAGAAAGTACGATGATCCCAAATTTGAGAATCATCACTTGTCATACTCAGCCTTATTACATGTGAACGCTTTACTACAATTATATTAAGGTGACATGTAATGTTGCATGGGGCCAAATCGTTAACACACAGTAAGTTGGTACTCCTTGAGGAACTTTATTTCAATTTTGTTAGTGGGTTAGAAATCACAACTTCCTTGCCATAAACCCTAGTCTGCCAAGATGGTATCCTCCGAAGGATGGTGTTTTCAAGCTAAATACGGATGCAGCGATTTTTGAGAATGGTTTCTACGGCCTAGCTGGGGTTGTAAGAGATGAAGAAGGTGACGTGATGGCAGCCACCTGGTGGGGCCTCGAAGGTGGGTTTGAAGTCGACGTGGCTGAAGCGTTGGCGGCAAGACATGGTCTGAAGACTGCCATTGAAGCTGGACTTGTGAACATCATCCTGGAAACTGACAATTTGAAATTATTTCACCACTTGAAACGTAAGCATAGAGAAAATAGTGATTTTGGTAAGATTGTGAATGACATTGTGTCTGGTTTCCTCCTGTTCACATTTTAGCTTATCTCATGTTAGAAAAAATGGCAACATGGTTGCTCACCATTTAGCCAGGTGGAGTAGGGAGGCAGGAGATGTGAGAGTATGGATTGAGGAAATTCCTATGGAAATTAATAGCTTTATAATAGCTGATCTTATGTTTGATTAATTAAGCTTGCCTTTACTGTCAAAAAAAAAAAAACCCTAGTCTGCCAATAAAGAAACTTTATTTCTGAAACATTATCTATCCACATACTGGCATACTGCTGAAGCTTAATAGACGTCTCGTCCTATCACTCCACAGCAATCTACAGAGAGTATCTTCATACGCAACGCACCAACTAGAAATTAGCTTAGCAATTTAGCATGTAAACTCAACATCAGATAGATTTATCCAAGCCTTCGCTGGACAAGACATAAATGATTTACACTCTTATTTCAGCGACCGGAAAAACACTGGCATTTGCCAAAGTACGACAAGACAATACACATCTCCTCTAGTAAAAAAAAAAAAGCATCAGCTAAGACCCTGAAACCACCAAACTCCTCACTCCAAACTAAAACATAATGTCGTAATCTACAAACACTTGAAACCCTGGAAAGCTTACACACTAAACTAAAACATAACTTCGTATGCTACAAATACTTGAAACCCTTACTTTATGTGTATATTTCTGTTCCCTTTACAAATACGTGATGATGTATTGGCTTAGCTCCTTGTGACAGCCAACTACATTCCTCAGAAACCTTTTATACTGACAGCTTTTGCCTATATGCCAATATCTGAAATTAACATTAAACAAAGTGACAACATAAGCAAATGGAGAATCATGGGAGGTCTATTAAACAACACGAGGTGTACTTTGTCCTTTTTCCTGTTCACAGTTGGCAACTGTTGAAGTATATAACTAGGTTGGTTAGGAGTTGTTAGTTGTTTCCTTAAATTTAGGATTAGTTTGTTACTTAGAATCTTGTATTAGTTTGTTAGTGGTATAGCTATAGTATAAATAGCCTAATAGCTTGTAATTCATTACTCACAATATAATACAATGTAGTCATAAATTTGCTTTGCTCTCTCTCCACTTTTCTCCTCTTTGTTTACATCTCTGCTTCCTCTCTCAAGCTCTCTTAAGCTCCATCAATGGAGTCAAATACTGAATTCTAACATGGTATCAGAGCGGGAATGATCCTAGCTCCTTAATTCCGCACAAATTTTTCTTTCATTCTAAATCCCCATCTTCTCACCTTTCTCATAAATTTTCTGCTCGAATTTTTGGCACTTCACACTCAAACGTGAGCATTTTGGGCTTCAATTTGCCCAATTTTCTTCTAATCTTGTTCATCAAGTGTTATTAAAACCTTGAATCGAACAATTTCTTAATTCTTGAAAATTTTCCCAAATTTCTAGGGTTCATATTTTCCCCAATTTTTTGATTCTGGGTTTGCTCCTCAAATTCGTGCACTTTTCTTGCTCAAATGGTTTTGGATTCTTCATCAATTAGTTCGAATTTCTATTCTCGATTCCTCCTTCCAACTTGCTGGTTGATTACCTGCTGAAATCTCATTCTAATTGCTCGAATTTCGTCCAGATTTTACCAAGAAGTTTCTTTGTCCAAGATTCTGGAATCTTGATCTGATTTTCATCCGTAATTGTTACTCGTATTGTTTTATATCTCTCTTCTACTTCTGCTAATATGGCTTCGGTTTTCTGGATTGCTCTTTTATTTTCCGGCTGATTTCGTGGATTGATTTCTCTGCGTATTTGTTTTCTGGCGCTATAAACTCCATTTAATCTTTCATTTTGTCTCAAGTGAAAGAAATCATATTAGGTGAATGTTTTTCGGTGGTGTTAATATTCAGATCATTGTTCTGAATATGTTCGAAGTTCTTGATTTCTTCTTCATTTTTTGGAGAATTTTTGGGTTTGTTTTTGCTGGGTTTTTGGTTGGATGACCTTTACATCCGGGTTGTGCAATATGAGCAACAGTATTGCTGCTTCCTTTATTGCAGTTTTGTGATGAATAACAAGAAGATACTACTGCTTCCTTGTTAATGCTAGCCAATGGAATCATATGTTGGACTTTGTTTTGGATAATGCCGCAGTGTTTTGTTTTGTGACTCTTTAAGGCCTTGTTGGTGATCATATGTTGGAGATGATTAAGTGTTGGGTTGTGTTGGATTTTGATTTGGCTTTGGTTCAGTTGGCATTGGTTGATTCGGTTGATAGTTGTGATAGTGAATTTTCTATCACATTTTTCTTTGGTGTTCACAGAAGTATTGTTGATGGTTTGGTATTGTTCTGGAGATTGATGTATACTTCTCATTCTACTTTCTCACAAATTATGCTTTCTCACAAATTACTTCTCATTCTACTTTCTCACAGATTCCCTTACTTCTCATTGTGATTTTCTACTTCTTACTTCTTTTTCTTGAAATCAGATTGTGATTTCATTAGAATTTTACCCATTCACTTTTTTGGATATTCCTTCTAATCTCTCAGTTCTTTTGTGCTAACCTCTTGCAAGTGAGATGTCTTTCTCTTCCATATTAGAAATTATCATTGATATTCTGGGGTGAACTGATTGTTGGAGTTCTGTGAAGTGTTGTTTCATTGGGCATTTGCTTTTTGGTTTGGTAATTGACTACTCTGCATGTGGAGTGTGGAGTTTCTATAATGTTCGAATTGTTATTCAGCTTCTTGGGATCAAATGTGGAGCTGGTTCAAGCTTTATGGGCTGTTTTGTTGTTACATAAAGGTTGGAGTTTATGTTGTTCTTGTGTGGCTGATTTGTGGGTTGATCATTGTCATGTTGACATTGAAGAATTGGTAATATTGGTGTTGTTGCCAATATTATTTGAGTATGGTGTTGGGTTTGTTTAAAGCCCATGTTCAAGTTTTGGATGACCAAGAAGGTCGGTTTTGAGGCCCATAGATGGCCATTTTCGACCAAGAAGGTCAGTTTTTGAGGCCCATAGATGGCCGTTTTTCGAAGATCCATAGTTGGTCAAGTTTGCCCAAAGTGGCTTGTTATGCCCATAGTGGCTTTGTTTGCCCATAGTGGCTTGTTTTGATGCCCATAGAGGCTTATTTTAACCCATAGATGGGCTTGTTTCGACCCATAGATGGTCATTCTTGTGACCCATAGAGGTCATTTTGATTTTTCGAATTATTTGAGAATTCGTTCATGCGTTTGATCCATAGTGATCATATTTTCTTGTTTTGATCATTTTTTTTTACGCATTGTTCAAACTGGAAATGTTTTTCAAACATGTCCAGTTTGCGGAGGGATGTTGAAGTATATAACTAGGTTGGTTAGGAGTTGTTAGTTGTTTCCTTAAATCTAGGATTAGTTTGTTACTTAGAATCTTGTATTAGTTTGTTAGTGGTATAGCTATAGTATAAATAGCTTGTAATTCATTACTCACAATATAATACAATGTAGTCATAAATTTGCTTTGCTCTCTCTCCACTTTTCTCCTCTTTGTTTACATCTCTGCTTCCTCTCTCAAGCTCTCTTAAGCTCCATCAATGGAGTCAAATAGTGAATTCTAACAGCAACTAAAGAAAAACCTTACCAAATGGCCCCGAGCAAAATTGGTTGCAGCTTTAAGTCCAGCCAGAGTTTCTTCAGAATCCAACACTTGCAGCTCATCTTTGCATGTCCTAAATGCAGTAGAATTTGATGATTGGACTTGCATGGTCGACAAAGAACTCAATTTTGAGCAGACACCTTTCGCTCCCAAAATTTCAACTTTATCAGGCGGCAATGAGGTCTGAAGAGATATGAACTGCCAGAATATACAAATAATAATGCTTTATAAACAATCACAACAAGGAAGAGGAAGACATGGAGAAATGTTCTTCGTATCAAAACGGAATAGAAGCTGAAACTTAGATCAGATGATATACTTGGCATAATTGCCCTATAGATAATGCTGGCCTGCCACACAAGTAGGAGTGCTGTAGAAGAGGTTCTTTCTGCTCATCTAGAGAAACGAGAACAACCTGGATATCCAACTGGAACAACAAGAGCTAATTTCAGTATCCTCATCGAAAGACTTTAAATAAAATACAAAACTGTTAATATAAAGTGATCTACCTACTTCAGCTGTAGATACCAAATACACTACATATCTTCCATAAAAAATTAGTATCTTAGAGGCTAGAGCACAATTAACAGCTCTTTGTTATATCAAGATGGTTGGTCTTACTATTGATTGAAGTCCAATTTTGACAAAGAATGTTTCGCGAAGATCAATGGCCTCTGCCTACAGAGATGCTTATTACCTCATTCTCATTCTCGTCCAAACTCCGAAGATGCTCATTTAACCTTGCAAGACGGCTACGGGAATGCTTGCCATTACCACCACTACCACTGCCATATCTAGTGTTACTCCTTATGCCACCTTTGCCCCAAGCAAGAATTTCTGAGCTTCCAACCAATGCTGCTGGTAGAACTGCAACTTCCCTGTGCACCTCCTGATCATTTTCATCACCACCTCCATCTGCACTACCAGCTGCTGGCGATGGCTGACCTCTCCACCTCTTTGTTCTTTTAGGTTTAGGCTCTGTGCAACGTTCATCTGCAGAAGATGAGTCTTTCCCACCGTCATGACCATTAGCATCATCTTCATCTTCAGATCGATAGTTTCTTCTTCTCCGATAATTACCCTGTGATCGCCTCCTTTTCCGGCTAAGTGCCTCCGTCTGTCGACGAAAAGTTTGGGCAATTGCAGCTTGGATCTGTTCAAGAATTACCTAGTTTCAATAGTTTGATGGAACTAAAATATGGAACTATAGTCAAAGACTAGCAGCAAGCCAGCAACACTAGCTTTAAAAGGTTCAGCCCACGTAAGAAGCATTGATGCCAGAAGCCGACATAGAAAGTTTAGTTGTGCAAGAAATCAACAATGCATGCAGAAGCCATTGCCATAATAGATTAATATTTCACCTGTTTATTTCGAACTTTTTCATCTTCCTGAAAAGCCAGCTCCTGTCATCAAAATGATCAAATAGATTTGGCAATAAGACAATGGAATAATCATTATTGATGGAATAATCATTATTGGGTAAAAAAGGGTGAGTGTTACAATATCTAGCACTATTTAAAGAGTTTTAAACAAATAGGAGTAGCTAGAAAAGCATACCTCTTCCTCATATTGGTCAATATCCGGATATATAGCAGCAATCAAAGCGTCGTAATTCGGATCATCTCTTAAAGACCGCCGACTAGCGCAGTGCTTTCGGCAAGCAGGGCATTCATTGTTCCTGCTTATCATTTTTAAGCATAAAAGGTTTTACATCTGGCATGCCAATGATCCAGTTACAAATTAAAACAGCGCTGCAAGGCTTTTTCCTTATAGAAGCCAGATTTGAGTTTTCAGTTATTTTCACTAGCTTAGTAGTACCAAAAGGCTAGTTTTGAGTTTTTGCTGTCTTGCTCTAGACTTGAAATGACTAGTAAAAGTATGCCTAATTCTAAGGTCAAAAAATGAAACTTGCTTAGTGATACCGAACAATCCCTAAGCTACTTGACAGAATTGTCAGATCCTAACAACAACAACATACCCAATACCTCTAAAATGGCTCCCCGCAACGATAGGGTGTAGACAGCATTACGCCTACGCTCAGAGAGAGGCTAGTTTTCAGTTGACTCTTTATATGAAATGCAAAGACCGTCTGCTCATGTGCAGTAAATAAGAAATGTGAACAGGTTATGAGCGATTTTGATTTAGACCATTATGATCCAACGCCAAATAAAAATGAAGGAAAAATTGCGAGAAACCACCTATCAAAACCACGATTTTACGAAAAACCACCTTTTAAAATAATTTTTGTGAAAAGAAACCCAAAACAAAATTTTGTTTGTGTAAACAAACCTCGAGGCAAAATTCGTCATTGACTCAGGCATTGACCTACCCTTTTTCATGTCAACCAACTTAAAAATTGATATCAACACACTCTACTTATTTTCTCCCTCCTTTTATGTTTCAAACTATACCTCTAAAAAAGGGTAGTTTAATGCCCGAGGTTTCTTTTGACAAACAATTATTTATTTTAGGTTTCATTTCACAAAACCTGTTTTAAAAGGTGGTTTCTCGCAAAATCGTGATTTTAAAAGGTGGTTTCTCGCAATTTTTCAAAAATGTATCTTTTAGTTCATTGAAGATGAACAATGCTGATAAGAAAGCAATGGTGGAAGTACACAAAAAGCAAAGCATAAGAATCTCAGTATATACCCCATCCGCATTGACTTGTCTATGCATTCTCTGCAGAAGCGATGCAGGCATTCCATAACTGTTCTTGTCTTCCGGATGATCCCTAGCACATCGACCAGAGAAATCTTAGCACATAGAATGAATAAAGTTTTTTGGAGTATAGAGGTTGCCAAGTAGGATAATCAATTTAGCTTAAAGTTGAAGTAAAATTGTATTTATAAAATTAAGTAGAAACTTATCAACCTAACATAAATGCCAAAAATCAATTTACTTAAATTTGCTCTAGATTAAATTATTATTCCTAATTAATAATCTAACATAATTATTTTTAAAATAACCTTCTACCCAATTTTCTATTTTATTAGCTCGTGCATAGGTTGAAGCTAGTACTCTATATTGATTGTCAAATCTTCAACTAATTGAACTGTCAACGGGTAAGTAATAACAGAACTCAGGATCACAGACTATAGTTAGCATCAGCAGATATTGCTCATGCAACTAGTTGATCACATATTCATGCAGTAGAAACAATTCTGTATCATGTGGAGTCTACCCCAGGAGCTCAAGAAGCTCCCTAGTACTTAGTCTTACTTCCTCTTACCATTACCTCCCTTTACAACAAGATATTACAGCCCAATTTGAATCTTACCACTATTAAGTCCCAAAAAGTATGCCATCACATTCCTAACCTGTCAAGAGTAGCAGAGAGAGCGATGGTTTTTTCCCAGACTGTCAAAGAGTTAAGAAAGCCACCAGCAATGCATTACTACCCCCATTCTTAATTCTCGACTCTTTTACATCACCTTAACATAGATAACAGGTTCCTCTATCCGCCGATAGTTGATTAAGGTCACTAAACACAAAGGATTGATGGTGGATTTCTGCCAATTCAAAATAGCGTGCCATGTTATGCTGTAACTCTCACACACAACCCAGAATCATTGTGGAACCACCACCACGTCCATCAAACTTAAAAGTCAGACTGTCACAGTCCTAATTTGTTACAAATCAGCTGAAAATAGACTAAAAGGTATCAGACAGATATGAAAATGCTTTATAGTTTATGGCTTAAATGACCAAATTCTGAGATCGGTTGTGCTTGTCATACATACACGGTACACCTGTGTCACGCCAATAGAAAACAAAAGTTTTGGGCATCAACTGGCAAGTTTTCATATCTTAATTTCGAATACGAACATGGCTTTCACACATCAAAGTTACTGGGCGACCGCCTCACGTATATATGTAATGGAGTCATCAGGTCACACCACAACATGTGACAGACTGGAAACTTACAGGTTTGAACCAAAGAAAAAGAATTACTCCTTACAGGGCAAATATGCAGATTGCCAGATTGCCTCCAATATATCTTTAAATGATATGGTGCCATTCTTATCTTACCCTCACCATGAGATGACAAACCAGCAAACCCTGGAACAATATAAAATAGATGCCTCGGGCAGTGTTCTTATCCCTATTAATAAAATGCAGCCTTCGTAATCAATCATTTCAATTCCAAACATAATTTTTCTAGGCTAAAGGAAAATCTCCAGGAATTATTTATCTAAAACAATAAACAAGTTATCTTCGATGTTATGAGGGTCCATCAAACATTAGCTGCTTCATAAAAGCCCATCGCTAACAAAGTGGAATGTGCATCATGGCGGGATGATGTTCACGTACTAAAATCTGAAACAATTCTGAATATACATAAAGTACCATGGAATTCATATTTGAATATTCAGTTACATAGCTGCACATCATAATGTTCATGTGATCTAAAGTGTCTTCGCGATCAATAAATTTAATCACTCCTGGTAAAGGATAACTAAATCTTACCAAGACAAATTGGACATTGTACTTCCTTGCGAATATCTGACAGTCTAACTAAAATGAATCTGCTAGAACATTAAAAAAAGGGAGCATCACAACAAGATCAGGTAGTAACCAATAGCCAATAGAACAACTGTTAAAACATCTACCTATGTATAACTGAAATACAGAACAAGTGAACAACTGCCAAAAGTTGGATTGTGGTTCAAATGGCTCTCTATGAAACATTCATGCACCACATTATCCATCAAAAAAGCCAAAAAAGGAAGAAAACCCAAGAAAAAGACACAAAGATATACCTACATAAACAACTAGCTTGTCATGCAATTATTGCTTATACACTTTCACATTAAGTATTATTACACATGTCCAAGGAGCATATTAAGGAAAAAAAAAATTGTCCAATAAACATTTTGCCTCTTTTCCAATAATAGTATTGAAGGAGTTGCATCTCAAGGTGAAATTCATATAAGTACATTAGAGTGAGGTTCCTCATCACAAACTAACTTGGTCTCATACTTGTCTATCTATCCAGGACAGTATAGCAATAAGAATGGATATAGAAAAGAACAGATTGGTTCTCTTGCAAGCACACAAACCCATAGAAGGGAGACAATGCTTAACACACTCCATGGAGACAAAGCAATATCAATTCATCCAATTCCCTGGTAACTGTAAGAGAGAGGATAATTTTCTTCTATCTCTTTTATTTTAGGAACTTAACATCGAAATGTATGAAGAAAACTTGGATTTCTGTATCATGAACAGAATAATAAGGACTATAAGTTCGTTATGCATAATGCAAGCCCTTTGGCCTATACTGATCAAGCTAAAGAAATGATCTCCATATACCAACACAAGTCTAATGCTCAACCATCTTTAAATGGATCCAATAATGTATTGCATGCTAAGAGCAAGTTCTCAGTCCAAGAATAACATGAGCAGAATTCAGAACTGAAAAACTCGATAAGTTAAACTATAGTTCTTCATAAATAAAAAACACAGAAATCACAACAGGAAAAGCAAAGCAACTGGCTGAAACAACCAGAGCTGAATTGAGTTACGAACAAAAATGAACAGGACATACTATTGTTCACTGGAAAAATTTAACCTCCAAATACAAATACAATTACAAGCGAAGTTGGACACCAAAAAACAGTTGAGCAAAATTTAACTTTTTTTTTTTCGATTTTCAGATTATAACTGTTATGCTTTTACTTCACTAACTCAGTTTCGCACGCATTGCGTCCATAGAAGGCTATTATGTATGTAATACAAGAAGGCAATAAGAAAAGGCACGTAATACAAAACTAGTTGGCGTAATTAATGCATGAATGATTAACGCAAAACCACGACTAACTAAAACAGACAAATCAAGCACCAGCATATTTTTATTTGCAAGCTTCCATACTAGAAATAAAACATGCCAAAAATACAAACTACACATGAATATATCTCAAATTCCTCACATTATCAACCATCAACAACACAAAAAAAGAAAGATGAAGAGAGAGAGAGAGAGTACTTACTCGTCCTTATTGACGTTATAATCACTGGTATAAGAAGGACTTCGATCGGACACTATAAACAAACCAGAAAATCACATCATAAACAACGAATGTAAGCTCATAGTTACTCGTATAACTCACAAAAATCAAAAGTTCTTAAATCAAATCAAAAACACAAATGTCAGACGAAGAATTCCAAACAAACGACATAATAATAACAAAAAAAAAAGCTTATAGAGTAGAGATAATAACTAACCTACACTTCCGCCATGTTTATCATCCTCCTCTTCCTCATCATCACCTTCATCATCATCATCATCATCGTCATCATCATCATCATCATCATTATCATTATCATTATCATCATTTTCTTCATTTTCATCTTCATCGTGCTCTACTTCTTCATCTCCATCTTCAACCTCCTCCTCATCATCTTCCTCATCTTCATCTTCATCGTGATTTACAGCATCGTTTTGAGGAGGATCTTCATCGAAGTTTTCCTGCGAGCGTTTCTGCGCCGGCATTGTGCAGCGGAGAGAGAGAGAGAAAGGAGCGACGCTACTACACCGCCGCAACGCTTATAGTGGCGGTGATTTCACCGGAGGCGGTGATAACGGCGAGGAGAGAGAAAAGGAAGAAGGATAGGAAGGGGTGGTTGAGTGTTGTTGCTGCTTGTGTCGTTGAAGAGAGAGTTTTAGAAACAATTTTTGAGGATTTGCAGAGCTTCTTCTACAATTGTATATTTCTATTATATTCCTAACCCCCGATAGACTTATTTATACTAGTCTTAAGACCTGGGGCCCTATTTACATGGGTAGAAATTGGATTAAAGCAAAGGATAATTCACGAATTGTTTGGTTGATAGGGGAATTAAATTAATATAGGAATTTGTAATTTATAGGAATTTAATTCATATATTGTATTTTTTAGGAAAATTTGCATAGAACCACTTTAAGTTTGCCAATTTTTATAAACTCTCACCTTTATGATTTTTTTCTTAAATTACCACCTAACATTTACCAAATCTTTATAAACTCCCACCATTTGACGCAATTTGCCTAACTCCGTTAATTTTGGACCCCACATCAGTCCAATCTTTTGCTTTTCCCCCCAAAATCCTCATTTTCCCATTCATCTCTTTATCTCTTCCTCTTTCCACCATTGATGACTTACTTTTGAGTTTAAGTTATGCACAAATCTAACTCAAAATTCATATCTATCATCTAAAAAAATATCTTAGCCCTAAATAGAGATGGTAATATCCAATGGATGATCTATCACCCGCTCCACCCGAAAAAAATAAAAGGGTGAAAAACCGAGTTAAATGGATGATGGACGGGTGACGGGTGAATGTGTAACGGGTGATGGATGGACTAGGGTGAGAAAGTTTCATCCATCACCCGATCCATCACCCGTTTATCACCCGCTTATCACCCACTCCGTCACCCATTTCTTACATTTTCTTAAATATTTATCATTTTATCTACATTAGTATAATAATTTTCTCTTTTGATTACTATCAACATGTTTCCATAAACTTAACTAATCTTAATTTGACATGAAGTTAATATATAAATTGTGATTTTACAAGTTTTATTTAACTTTTCTCATTCAATTATCTTAAATGGATGATCACCCTGTCCACCCGGTTCACCCGTGATAGGTTTTAGTCGTGTCACCTAATCAAAAATAAACCTACGGACCTCTAACTAGATAGTCAGTGGAAGCAGGGTCGAATCCACAGGGAGACAGAGTTTCTAAATCAATATTCAACCAATTCAGCTACTCCAGATGAAATCAGGAAGGAATTAATCAAACTAAAGAATAGACTACAGAAGACGGAATAAATTGAGGATTAAACTATGGAATAAAAACCTAGGGTATTAGGTCGGTCCACCATGCTTATACCAATCAAATAGGGTCAACTACTACCAAAACCTAAGTCAAGAGTCGGGAGATTAGAGCCTATGTTGAGCTATGGTTAAGACTCAACGCTCATAGTTCAACATACGCCGCATATTCACTAACGTAATCAGAACTACTGACGTGTCCTAGGCCTCTAGTCGTAAGACGGATCTGTGCAAACGACTATTAAGCACAAGTAACCAACGAAACTGCGCAATAACGTTAATTACTCAATAAAGAACAAACCACATCACAATCACCCTAATCAGGCCCTAGAAATTGATAGAAATCTAAATCGCAATCATGGTATAAACATGGCTTTCCTATCTAACACCCTAGAAAGAGACTACTCATACATGATCGAATTAATAACGATAAAACTAATATGAAACCCTAACAATTGCATCATGAACGATTAAATAAATAAACTAAGCAATCAAAGTAATTAAAGAGATAAAGAGTAGAGAAGAGTACTAATTGACGGAAAGCAGGAACTTTTATTGAAATCGAAATAGGTTTGATCACCTCTAAATTAATCTAAAGTGTTTGAATTAAACTAAGAACAATGAAGAATAAAACTAGTCTAAAACCTAATGAAAGATGAATAAAAGATGTCTCTAAAAAATGAGAAAAAGGTATTTATAATACCCCTCAAGTCTAATAAAAAATAGGAAGCAAAAGTCGAAAAACGCGATAAATAGTGCCAGACCCGATCAGGCCCGAGGCACCCACCCGATCGGGTCAAATACCAAAAGCCACATTTTTGCTTCTCGTGGTCCTGGCAGCAACAGCGCAGCACATAGGCCAAATGTTACGGCCCACCCGATCGGACCGTGGGCATCCACCCGATCGGGTCATGCGACAAAAAGTGCCAGCAAGCTCGCCTCCTCCGCAGCGTCCCAATAAGACCTAGCAGCACTAGACCCGATGGGGTCGGGCGGTGGAAGCCCGATCGGGTCTGGGCACATGTGTTCTCGCCCGATCTGATCGGGCACGCCTTGCCCGATCGGGTCCGCAACTTTCATACCCGATCATAAATATTTCGCCCGATAGGGCCATTTCTGCCCGATCAGTGCACGGAAACCTCATTTGACTCTTTGGCTCTCTAATCTTCACGTTTAGGGGTTTTGGGACCTCCTAAACTATCCATAAAGCTCGTGAGCCATCCTACGTGCCTCGTAACATCTCGTAAAGCCGTGGTTGCTTCCAAAAGGCTCGCAAAATAAGGAGAAAACTCCATAAAACCTGCAATTCAATACTAAAACACGAAACCACAACTACATACGATAGTTAGTACAAAATAGCTCCCAAGAGCTCCAATGACGCACAAATTAGCTTGTAAATAAGGGATAAAACTCTATATAAATACGTGATATCAACCCGCGGGTGGTGGATGGATGGATGCGGGTGATGGTCTAACCGGGTGACGGATGGATGGATGAGAGTTGGTCTAACAGGGTGATGGATGCGGGTGATGGCTCACCCGACCCAAATCCCACCCGTTGCCATCCCTAGCCCTAAACCCTCGATTAGAATAGGTATGCTTTAAATTGCTAAGGTATTTGTTGAGTTTATTAAAAAAAGGCCAAAAAATAATGCTTGTTGAACAATACTCCTATAAAATTGAGTGTTAACTGTTACCTGATGCAAACAGAAACAAAAATGCCAAGAAAAAAAGCTTTGATGAAGATGGTGAATGCTTCCCCATAGAAGCAGTGAATACTGAATAGTGGTGCTCTTTGTATTTCGAATATAGGAGTATATCAGTATCTATTTATCTAACACATCTTAGAGAAACCCAGCAGAATCTATTTATCTTTATGCGTTGGTATATTTAACATTTCAATGCTTTAATTTGTTTCTTCAACAATCTCACTAATTTTCTTACTTACTTTCATCAATTTGGAGAAACTTATGGTGGGTCTGGTTTATGGTCATGCCCATAATGTGTTCAATGAAATGTCTCTGTGAATTTCCTGCACTTTTGGCAAGTTTAAGCATGGGTCATACTCATATCTATATAGCATGCCCACCCATATACTGAATTCTAGGGAGGTAAAGAGGAGAACGAGAATTACCCGAAATTTTCAGAAAAATTGAAGCTTTCAAACCTTTGGAGATCTTCAATGGTGGCAGAGATGGAAAAAATGAGGGGGAAGATGAGTTTGAATGGAGGGAAACAAAACATATATAGGCAGGGGAAGGAAAGTGAAATGTTTGGAGGGAAAATCAAAGGTTATAACTGAAGTGGGGCCCACAAGCAAACGGTGTTAGGCAACTTCCGTGAAATGGTAGGAGTTTATAAACGTTTTGTAAACTTAAGGTGGTAATTTATAAAAAAAAAACATAAAGGTGGGAGTTTAAAAATATTGGCAAACTTAAGGTGGTTCTGTGCAAATTTTCCTATTTTTTATGATTCGCCAAAATTTGTTTGTTGTGCATGTAGGAATTTGTAAATCACGAGAATTTTCAATTACTAAGGGGGACTTGGTAAGATAATTCCCATATCTTGTAGGCATTGTAAATTCCTATGAATTTGTATCTCCTCCACTTTATCAAATTTGAGGCAACCAAACAACTAGCACAAAATCCAATTTATGAGAATTTTGATGGCCCGTAGGAATTGAAGGCAACCAAACAAGGCCTGAGTCTTTGTCATGTATTTAGAGGATTTTAATCTCAATTTCACACTTATGTTTATATGTCTCTATTTTCTACTCCCTTTGTTTCAAATAAATTGTTAGATTTCTCGTTTTCACGCATTCCACTGTTAAATTTTGAGCGTAAATATTTCTAATTTTGTTTTTATGAAAAATATAAAAAGTAGATTTTAATTGAATACATATCAAGACGAAACGAACAAGATTCCACATGACTATATTTTTTTATAGATATAAATCACAAACGATGGTCAAAGTGAACTTTGTAAATAGTGTTTACTATGTAAATGTAATATTATTTGTAAAACGGAGATAGTAATTTTTTTAACATTTTTCATGGAGCTCTTTGTTTTTCACTTTAAGAAAATAAAGAATTTAGCTAAATGATGAACTGATCTCTTTATGAATTGTTTGATTGGAAGTTTTTGCTTGCATCAAAGTATATTTATGTTTTTGCTTAATTTAAAGGTACTTTTATATATCAACTTAACATCTTTTTTTCAACTTTTATCGTTTTATTTAACTAAGACTTATTTTGATCATAAATCATATATACCAGAATTTGCAAACGTTAAAATGCGCAACTTTAAGAAAATTATGTTATAAGTGGTGCTAGTCACCTAGAGACGTGCAATGTGAATGGTAAAAAGTTAGGGTATCCAGTTTCTAATTTTTACCTCAATAAATTTGTATTATTATTAGAAATCTATATTTGCACCTTTTGGGTTGTTGTTTTTTCTTGTTAATGTATGGTTATTTGTCATTTTACACCCTATATAAGTATCTTCTTTTCATATTATATCTAATCATCAATAGCCCTATTTTGCACATGGCCTAAGGCCTCCATATTATCCAAAACGTCATTGGATTAAGTTAATCGTGAAAATGGCACCTTAATGTGTGAATAAGATGGCGTAGTTTGTTTACAACTTAGTATGTAAAACAACATGAGAGCGCAATAAAAGCGTCATATATAGGGCATGTATGTAATTGTGTATAGTTAAGTCAAAAGTTAATTTCATCTTTTTTATAATGTGTTTTGACATTTTTGATTTTTACCTCTTAGCCTTCTCCCTTCAAAGACTATGAATATTTCGGTTATTATTTCCAAACTTATTCACTAATTATTAGGCTATAACATACAATAGGACCTATTGATCAAAGAAATTATATCATTGTAAGAATTGATCTCTTACAACGTGACTATAATTTTTCAGATTTGGTGCTTCAATCACTCCTTAATAAAATTGATAGGCCGAAAAGGATTAGGTAATCTCCCTATAGTAGATGATATTGTATATAGTCAAGGATCTCTTCCTTTACCACTTTATGAAGTGGTTGACACATAAAGTATCACCTTTGATGACCAAACTTATGTCACCAGGGAAACGAGCTCCCTTTGCGCTCTTTCAAAAACAGAGGATTGGAATTTCCTCAACGGTCACGAATGTCAAAGCCAAAGTCTAGTTTACCATATTAGAGCTCTTAATCATCAAGTCTAACTTGAAATGGTTTAAGATGGGAGATACAATCAAATATTCGGGTTTCTTTGATAATTGGGAGAAGGGTTAAGTAAGCACGAGAAGCTGGATATAGACTTGTAAAGATCCACTTTTCTTGTAAAGGGCCATTTTTTATAGCAGTTTTCATAAGCCACACAATTTTATCAAGGATGTATTAATAAGACCCACAATTCAGTCAAAACTACAAGCCTGCTCTCCACAAAGATTTTATGATAGTTTATAAAGCGATGAAAGGTAAGAGCACATTTGACATGAACTTTATAAGGGTTGGACAAGTTAAAGCAATTTTATTATGCATTTTCTGGTTTGCATTATACCTTTTATTATTTTTTGGAGATGGTGCATGTTAGGAAATATATATGCTAATGTGTAGTATCCTTTGTAATTAGGCAAGTAATATTTGATTCTTATTGTATTATGGCAAGTAGGTCAAAGGCTGTAAACTATATAAACCAAACTCAATGAAGGAACCAGCAAGCCGTTGTTTCACAGTACACATTTTCTCTGTAACTTGACATGGTATCATGAGCCTATCCTAGGGCACGCATTTTTTTCTTCTTCTCCCACATTCTGTTGTTTGGCTTCATCTCTGTCTCCTTTATTATTATTTTTTTGTGCTTTGTGTCGCCATCCATGGAAGATGATAAGAAGGCTCCGCCGCCGACAAAGTATGAACCTTTTACTCCATATTATCTTCATCCGTCTGAAGGTACTGGTTCTGTCATAAGTCCGATCTTATTGAATGGAAGGAATTATGATGAATGGGTAAGATCTTTACGCAATAACTTGCGGGCCAAAAACAAATTGAGCTTTGTTGATGGTACTCTCCAACCCCCTGCCCCTGCGTCTGCTGATTATGAACAGTGGGGTATTGTTAACTCCATGCTCGTGGCTTGGATCTTCAACACACTCGATGTTTCCATTCGTCGTACCGTCCCCTTTCCCGACAATGTTAAAGTTTTATGGGATGACCTTCGTGAGCGCTATTCTCAGCGTAATGGATCCCGAGTTCATGAGTTGAAAGGTCGCATTGTGGAATGCAAACAACGTGATCGTTCTGTGTCGGAGTACTATGGAGAATTACGTACGTTGTGGGATGAGTTGGCTAGTGCTGTTAAATTACCTACATGTACATGTTCCGCTGCGGGTGAGTATAATTCCTTGCTTGAGAATGAAAAATTACATCAGTTTTTGATTGGTCTCGATTCTCAAAAGTATAAAACAGTAGTCGATGGTCTGCTTATGTTGGATCCCCTGCCATCTCTTTCCTTTGCTCACGGGAAAGTGTTGAGTGCTGAGCGTCATAATACTGTTAGTATTAGTCAAGACATCAAAAGTGATGTTGTCGGGTTTGCCATGGCTGGTCAGGCCCAAGGGCGTGCTACAGGGACACGTTCTACTGCAGGCACTATAGAACCCAAGACTTGCTCTCATTGTGGGCGCAAAGGTCATGATAAAGAACGATGTTTTGAAATTGTTGGTTGGCCCGAACGGTATAGTGCACGTGGTGGCCGTAATTCTGGCCGTGGTGGTGGTAGGAACGGTGGACGCGGTCGTGGTTCCTTCGCTGGTAATGTGGACGTTAACAGGCAGCAAGGGTTGGCAGGGAGTTCTCATGACATTGAACGCTCTAGTCTACCTATGTTGTCTGATTCACAAGTGCAACAATTAGTGGCTGCTCTCAAGTCTTCTTCTACTGCCATATCTTCCACTCCAAAGTTACATGGTAAGAGTACTCAGTGGATCATTGACACGGGTGCTTCAAACCACATGTCCGGTAATATCGAATTATTTTTTGATTTGCATACAATACCGTCGGAACCTGTTGGGCTCCCTAATGGCAAAAGTACCACTGCCACCAAGGAGGGTCGTGTTCGTTTGAGTGAAAATTTAATTCTAGATAATGTTTTATATGTCCCTGCTCTTCATTGTAATTTATTATCTGTGTCTCAATTTTTGGAAAAACAGAAATTTATTGTTATGTTTACTGACAAGCTATGTACCATACAGGACCAGACTTTGAGGAACCTGATTGGAGCGGGGGAGCAGTGTAATGGGGTCTATTTCTTTTGCCCAGTCCGTCGGCTTCAAGCAAATTCTACAGTTGTGGATACAACATTATTATGGCATCGACGTTTGGGTCACCCGTCTATGAAGGTGGTTCGTAATTTGCCAGGAGTAGTTATTAGTAGTAGTAATTGTTCAAATAAATTGTGTGATGACGATTGTCAAGTTTGTTTGTTGGCTAAGCAGCCTCGTAACTCTTTTCCATTAAGTAGCAATAAAGCAACTGATTTGTTTGAGTTAATTCATTGCGATATTTGGGGTCCTTATAAAACTGCTTCCAGTAATGGGTCACATTATTTTCTTACTATCGTTGATGATTTTTCGAGAGCCACTTGGGTATATTTGATGGTTGGAAAATTTGAAGTGAGTCAGTTAATTTCTGATTTTTGTGCAATGGTTCGAACACAATTTGAGAAAAATGTGAAGGTGTTACGGAGTGATAATGGGCAAGAATTTGTTTTGAAATCTTTTTACAATAGGATGGGTATTGTTCATCAAACCTCGTGTATTGACACGCCACAACAAAATGGTAGAGTAGAACGTAAGCTTCAACACATTCTAAACGTAGCTCGTGCCTTGCGTTTTCAAGCACATTTACCTATTCATTTTTGGGGCGAGTGTGTTTTGGGTGCTTGTCATTTAATTAATCGAACTCCCACACCGACTTTGAATGGAAAAACCCCGTATGAGATTCTTTATGGTAGGCCTCCATTTTATGATGCATTGAAAGTTTTTGGATGTTTGTGTCATGTTGCTAATCGCCCTCGTGTGAAAGATAAATTTGGTCCCCGCTCTCGTAAATGTATGTTTGTTGGTTACCCATTTGGTCAAAAAGGGTGGCGGGTTTATGACCTTGATACTTGTGAGTATTTTGTTAGTCGTGATGTGAAGTTTGTCGAGCATGTTTTCCCTTATGCTACTACTGAATTTAGTAAACATGTTGTCCCTATTTCATGTGAATCTGGGTCATTTTTGATGATGATGAGTGGGGTGAGCAATGTAATGGTCATGATGACATTGGTGGTGTGGTGAATGTTGAGCGAAATGAGGGTGTTGTGTGTGATGTTTCTGGCAGCATTAGTGCTGCATCATCCAGTGGTGTGGCAGCACCTGTAGAAGGTGTATTAAGTGCACCCAGCAGTCCCCAAGGTACTCCCAACAGCCCCGTAGCTGCCACACGTGTTGCTATAGCTCCAACAAACATGCAGGCAGCAGCTACACCTTCCGCTACAATGGATAACAGCCCCATCCCTTCAAGGGGGAGTGTTGCACAACCCACAACAATTGACAGTGAGGTTCTTGGTCGAGGTTTTCGCACTCGTATTCCATCTACGAGGCTTAATGGCTTTGTCATCACCAACACTATTGTTCGTGAACGGAAAATAGACCCCTCTACAAAAACACTTGCTTCTCCTACTCCGTCAGGAAACTCAGGTAAACCATTTAATATAGCTTGTTATGTGGATTATAATAAATTTTCTGTGAGACATAGACATTTTTTGGCAGCCATTACAAAGCATAAAGAACCGACCTCTTTTAAGGAGGCGATGAAAAATCCCGGTTGGCGTAGAGCAATGCAAGAAGAGATTGATGCATTGGAAAGTAGCGGTACATGGACTTTAGAGGATCTACCACCCGGAAAGAAAGCAATTGGTAGTGGTTGGGTGTACAAAACAAAGTATAAGTCCACAGGTGAAGTTGAACGTCTCAAAGGGCGTCTTGTTGTGTTTGGAAATCGTCAGGTTGAAGGTATTGATTATAACGAGACGTTCGCTCCTGTTGCAAAAATGGGCACCGTTCGTATTGTTCTTGCTGTTGCAGTTGCTCGTAGTTGGGAGTTACATCAGATGGACGTGTGTAATGCCTTCCTCCACGGTGATCTTGATGAGGAAGTTTACATGCAACTCCCTCCGGGTTACCGTAGTCCTCTTCCAGGGAAGGTATGTCGTTTACGCAAATCTTTATATGGTTTGCGGCAAGCTCCTCGTCAATGGTTTGCTAAGTTATCTGATGCTTTGCGACGGTTTGGTTTCGTTCAATCTTATGCAGACTATTCTTTGTTTTGTTATCAAAAGGATGGTGTGACCTTGCATGTTCTTGTGTATGTAGATGATCTCATTATTACAGGATCATGTTGTGATGCTATTTGTCGTTTTAAGACATATTTGAGCTCGTGCTTTCATATGAAAGATCTTGGCCTGCTAAAATATTTCTTAGGTATTGAGGTTGCTAGCGGAGATGCAGGATTGTTTCTTTCTCAAAGAAAGTATGCTCTTGATATTCTACACGAAGCCGGGATGTTGGGTTGTAAACCGATTGAGACTCCGATGGAGCAAAATCACCGTCTAGCTCATGTTACAGGTAATCCTTATGAGCATCCTGAGCAGTATAGGCGTTTGGTTGGACGATTGGTGTATTTATCTGTCACACGCCCTGAGTTGAGTTATGCTGTTCACACTTTAGCGCAATTCTTGAGTAACCCTCAGGTTGCACATTGGGAAGCTGCCACTCGAGTTCTACGTTATGTAAAAGGGAGTCCAGGCCAAGGTATCTTGTTACGGCCAGGTGCCTTACAGTTGACTGCTTTTTGTGACAGTGATTGGGCAGCTTGTCCTTTGACTCGTCGTTCGTTGTCTGGGTACTTTGTTCTTCTTGGTTGTTCCCCCGTCTCGTGGAAGACTAAGAAACAACCTACCGTGGCCCGGTCGTCTGCAGAGGCCGAGTATCGTGCCATGGCGGTTACTACTTGTGAGTTGAAGTGGCTTAAAGCCTTGCTTCGTGACCTTGGTGTTTTTCATTCTCAACCAATGAAGTTATTTTGTGACAGTCAGTCGGCGCTTCATATTGCTAAAAATCCAGTATTTCATGATCGTACCAAACACATTGAAGCTGATTGTCATTTTGTACGAGATGAATTGACCACTGGCAATATTTCTACGGGATATGTTCCTACAAATTTGCAGTTGGCGGATATTTTGACCAAAGCTCTTGGTCGTCCGCAGTTTAGTTTTCTACTCCGCAAGTTGGGCATTTGTGATTTACATGCTCCAACTTGAGAGGGAGTGTTAGGAAATATATATGCTAATGTGTAGTATCCTTTGTAATTAGGCAAGTAATATTTGATTCTTATTGTATTATGGCAAGTAGGTCAAAGGCTGTAAACTATATAAACCAAACTCAATGAAGGAACCAGCAAGCCGTTGTTTCACAGTACACATTTTCTCTGTAACTTGACAGTGCATTCCACTAATTTATTACCCCACCTAGACAGTGGCTCATTGTTAACACATTGTTACTTCCCCCAAGTCTCAATTGGTTCTTTATTCGTTGTTTAGTAAAATCAAATAAAAATATGAAGTGATAACACAATTTTATTTTGTTTCTTCCATTTTCTAAAAAATTGGTGTCATAGTATTTCACTTTGAAATTTGGAAAAAGAAAATCTAATTCTTGCTTGAAGGTTTTTGTTCTTATGCTCTCAAATTATAGTTTTTTATTGTGTAATGCTTCTACGTTCTTCATTGTCCCAATAATTTTTTTGTAGTTCTCCAATTGACATGCTCATAAGATCATCATCAACAACAATAATGATTCTCGTAAAATCCTATGTTTTGGATGGTAGTGATCTTCTCATAAAGATGATATTTTGATTTTTTATATAAAAAAAGGGGTAGGTAGTTTATAATTTATATCATGTATATAATTTTAATTGGCTAATTGATGATATTCTTATGTATTCACAAATTTTAAATTACTTTTGGTGTTGATTTAGATACCAATTAATCATATTTGAATATTTTCTACTTTTTTACTCATAAATTTTGTACCTCCCTCCTTCAGGATTTAGTTACTACACTTGCTTGGGACGTAGTTTTACATGATAAGATATTTTTTGGCTATCAATTGTTATTTCATTTAAAAAGCAGATGTTACTGGAGTTAGCAGGTAGTTTTTATTATGTTTGGATGAAAAGGACTGATGTATCATGCTTATAAAGTAGAACGATTGTAATAATAGCGGGTCATGTCAAAAAGTGAAAGCGTAAAGAATAATGTGGGACTGAGAAATACGAAAGTGCAAAGAGTAAACTTAGATGAAGGGAGTATTTTTTCTAATATTTTATGTTTGCGAATAATTCTCCAATATGTTACTTATTTATTTTCATAGTAGTTCTATGATGATTTCTAGTACTTATAGAGGAAATTTTAACAAATTTGATTTCAATAATTGTGAAAGAGGTCATCATAGGAAACTAAATTTGTGAAAACAGAACATATGTTAATTCATAAAAAATAAATTAGTTTTGAGTGATTGCATTCCATTTTTGTAACCGACCAATCCATAATAGTAATCGTCGTTGTTATCTTCCCTTCCTCTTATTTGATTTCCTTCAGACCTTCGCAATTGAACCAAAAGTATTCTAAAAGTATTGGACAATCTCTCCATCTAAAACTCATACTATCCAAACCAAGTTATATAAAACAACTCTCGTATATGACACAGATCCACTATCCTATGAAGACCCTATTCATGCTGAATAAATTAATGGAAATTAAGTTCATTTTATTTCAGTTCATTTTCATACAAATTGAGTACCGTTCAGCTCACTTCATTTGAATTCAGTTTCATTTAATTCAGAGTTCTAACCTAATTAATATAATTATAATAGTTAATATTCTTATTATAATTCATAATATTATTAGTATTAATATATATTACTGATATTATGTATAATATTATATTATTAATATTTCTTATTAAAATACATAATATTATTTATCACTACAAATATTATATTACTGATATTATAATCATATTAACCTATTATTACTAATATTGTTATTATTGATATTAATTACCAATATTTATGTATTGATATTATTAATTATATTAATTTTTACTAATTATGATTATGTCTTGCTTATAAAATTATCATTAATAATGATAATAATTTCATTATTTATATAGTTACTAATAATAATTCACTAATATAATAGTCATTATTATTAAAATAATAATTATTTAAAAATCCTTAATAAAAAGATTATTATTATATACTCCTTTTGTTTCTTTTTGTTTGTCATACTTTTCGTTTTTGTTCGTTTCTTTTTCTTTGTCCTACTTAGAATATGCCATTTTTTGTTATACAACTTTCTCCGTTATATAATAATTTCAGTAATTGGTCCCACATATTTCTCCAACATTTCTTTCTCTCTCCTTAACATTTACCCCCACATGACAATGATTTCTTTTCATCACTCTCCTTGATAATTCAAGTTATAGCAAACCAAACGAACGAAAAAGAAAGAGATCAAGAATAAGTTATTAATATATGTACTTCCTTCGTTTTTTTTAATGTGACACTTTCTATTTTAGGGAAATGTAACACTTTCTTTGTTGGTCATAAACTTTCTCTATCTCTCTCCTCACACATGGGTCCCCTTATTTTTTTTCTCTATCTATTTCCTTCCCAAAAATTGCCTAGGAGTCTGTTAATCTAAAAGTGTCACATTTAAATAAAAACAAAGGAAGTATTAGTTTTTTCTTATTTGTAATATGAATATTAATATAATCCTTTCATTATTGAAACTAATATCATTTTTTAATAATATTACCAAAATGCTAATTATTACTTTTAATTGATACACGCCGTTCATTCTTTAATGTTCTACACACTTAATTACTATCCTACAAATATCAATGCAAAGAGGGAAGAGAGTATTGAAGTGTGTCCTTTTGTTTCTTTTAATTAGGGAGAGATCCTGGTTGTGGGAGAGTCTGGAATCCATGTGGGTCCAATAAGTAGGGTAGAGTAATGTGAAAATGGAACAAATCTTTGTCATTCTATGAATAAAGTAGAAGTGGGTAGACCTTTAGAGAATGGAATGAACGAAATATGTTTTTTTTTTTGGTAAATGATTGAAAATTTAAGGCAACCAAGATTTAAGAAACGTACAAGTACAACCAAGATAAAGTTAGGCAACACAAAACAGAAGCACAAAAACACCAACTTTAAGGAACACATTTTTGCATTTCTTGTTTCCTAATCCTCTAAGGAGAGACATAATATAAATTTGCTTAAAAATATCAGGACTCTGAAGATGTTGTTGTTGGAATATCTGTTACATATCACACTCCTTATAAGTTACAGATCAAGTACAGAGACACAGAATGCACCATCCATTAAAAATGATGAATGTATTTTCATCATATATATTTACATCAAGAATTGTAACTCATTCTCCCAGCCTCTAGGAGCCCTCCCATCCAAGTAAGAAATGTCCCCTACGCCCTTTAAGAAAAATTATCGAAAAAAAGAGATATGGTCCCATTCGCATTCGTACATAGCATACAAACCTGAGCACAAGAGAAGCCAATCTTATACCAACTTATCATTTTCTAATGCTGCCAACCAAGCAAGAGATGAACTTTAGAGGAGCATTGGTATTAAAAATAAGTTTCTTCCACTAAACCTTGCTAAACTCTCCAGTAATTTCTTATAAAAGTTGCAAATATAAATATTTTGTTTTTGTAACAGCTGCATCTCACCAGTCATCACAACTAAATGAGCCACATTATCAAAGATTTTCCTCATGACCCATGAATTTATCTTGGGAGCTCTACGATAGTGATATTCTTCCCCTTATGTAGTATTCATCGACCCATTTCACTAGATAGTCCTTTTTCAATGCAAGATTCCATAACAGTTTCACATGTGGTTGCTCTATTCTACTCTCTAACACAAATAAGTATTTTACCCTCCATGCAGTTTTTGAACATAGATTCTCTCATAGGGTACAAGAGCCCTTATAGAAGCACCTAATTTACCAATCCATAAGAATGCTTTACGGGTAACCTAAATTAATTTTATCACCTTGAGGAAGCAGAAACACCTGAAACCAATAGACTCGCACACCTAGTAGCACATATTTTATTAGTTGGATTTTACCAGCATTAGATAATAACTTTGAGGCTTAACAATCATTATTATTCAATATGTTTTTCACCAAAGGTTGACTTTTCATGATTGCAAACTTCTTAGATGAAAGAGAAACTACTAAATACTTAAAAAGGTAGTTCCCCTTTGATCCAGCAAAATCCTCTCTTGTAAATTGTTAGGAACTCCCCCAAAATAAATGGAGCTCTTAGCTTTATTTGCCTCAAGCACATGGACACTTGAAAAATCATGGAAATCATTATACTCCCTCCCTCCCATATCAGATGATATAGTTTGACTGGTATAGAGTTTTAGGATTATTATTTGACTAACTTATTTTATTGAGAGTAGTTGGTTATTGGTATTTCTTTAGTACATAAAGTACATGTTAGTGGTTGGGGGTTGGTGGGGTTATTAAATTAATTTTAAAGTACATAAGTATATGTTGGTAGATTAATATTAAAAAATAATATTTCTATTGTATTCACATGCCATTTATAGAAGTATATCAACTAATGTGGAACGGACAAATAAATGAAGTGTATCTATTAAGATGGGACGGAGGGAGTAAATTTCTTGTGTGAAATCAAGATCCCCTCAAGTGAACAAAAGAAGATTATCTGGAAAACATACACGAGTAAGATGCAGTTTCTTTCATCTAGGGGTGATAGTTGTATATCTTGTTGTCATAAAACCTGATCAAACTCCTATTGAAATATTCCATACACATAGCAAACCGATAAAGGGAAAGGGGGTCACTCTGTCTCAACCTTTTCCTGCCATCAAAAGGTACAATTTGCTCATGATTCACATTAAAGGTATTAGAAGTAGTAGTAATGCAAGCCATAATCCAAACAAAGAACCAATAATTGAACCCAGTTCTAGCACAAGAAATTTAAGCAAAGGCTATTCAACTGGCTCATAAACAAATCATTCTTCACCGTACATCGAGGGGAAATATTTTTCCTACCATAACCCTAATCATATCATGACTAATTATAATAAGAAAGATGATTCTCCAGTTAACAAAGGTTGATTGGATTTCCCCCAACAACAGAAACCATTACATCCTACGATTTATTGATGATAGCTTTAGAGATGACTTTGTATAACACATAGCAATAAGAGATTGGGCTAAAATATTTGACTCTACAAGCCTTCTTAATGTTAGGGTTAAGAGTTACATAAGTGTAATTACTTTGTTTAGGCAATATACCAGAATAAATAAACTTACACAACTTCAATAACATCATGCCTCAAGATAGGCCATGCCATTTTCAAAAAGAGAACAGTGAAGCAATCTAGCTCTGAAGCTTTTAGAAGCATCCACATCAAATAGAGCTTTCTTGACCTCCTAAGCAGAGAAGGGTTTGTTGGTGATGATTCAAAATTGGTTTCTATGCACAATACCTTTGTCAATCATAAGCAACACAAGAGTATCACTTCCCATGAGTTTTAAGTAAACATCTCTAATATCATCGTAATAAGATTTTGATTATGGCATCTTACACCATGCTCTCTAATGAGCCTTTTATTGCATTTTGTGATTGTCTAAATTAAGTGTAAGTAAAGAAAAACTTAGTGTTAGCATCTCGCAGCTTCACCCAGTCAGACATAGACTTTTGCTGCCAAATCTTTGCTTCCAATGTACTCAACTTCTCAAGACCACTGAACATTTGCTTTTCAGCCTAAATTAAGAGATAGTTGGGATCACCTCCTAATGTTATGTATGTTGCAATTGACATCTAGTCTGCTCAACTTTATGAGAGGCGGCGTTCTTGAATTGGGCATGGTTGATCTCCTTCAAGGGAGACTTTAGAGCTTTCAACTTATACCATACATTTAATAGTTATGTTGTTTTTGTTGCCAACAACCCTGCTTAATCTGATAAAAGTGGTCATAATCAGTAAGAACATTCAAAAATATGAAAGTAGCTTCCCCTTCACACTACTTTGGAAATCCAGTGATAACGGACAATTGTCAAACACTCCCTCCTCCAACGCCTCTACAATTACATTAAACCCTTGTTTGGCATGTAAAATTTTAATGCTGGAAACGGAATCTGATAAGCATTTCCGTTACATTTTGTTTGGTTGGAAGGGGTAAGTAACAATTACTGTTACCTAAGGGTAATTGATTCACCTAACTTATTACCTCTCCTAAACCTACAGTAACGATTCCCCGTTTCCGCTTAATCACTCTCCCTCCTCCTTCTCCTCTCTCTCTCTTCCAGTTCCTCTCTTCTGTCCGCTCATCAGGATCGCAGCAAAATTTTCATTAGCTGTAATTTCAGTTCCTCTCTACTGAGGTCGCGCTAGGTCTCGTCGGCAAAAGCTTATCTTGCCTCTTCCGCTGTAGTTTCAAATTTCTTCAAAATTGATCAATTCTTCGGTATAATTTCTCTCTAACTATCATCGTCTTTGAGTTAAAATTCATCTTTATCTGTTTCATTCATTGTAATGAGCTTGCATATTGCTTTTTCTGTGAAATTTTTATCTATTATAGCATATTCTGTGAGATTTTGGTTTTTCGAAACTGAGTTTTGCTTTTAGATTTGATACTTTGTGATAAATGATATGAGATATAAGTAATTTGCATCGATTAGCTTGTTATATTGCTTTGTAATTTGTAATGCTTTGTAATCTGTAATGCTTTGTAGATGAATTTTGCTATAATGCTTTGTAATTTATAGCAATCCTTGTATGCATAGTTGGATATGGTGAATATTGTGGACTTTGTGAATTTCTGAGTTGTGTATATCTGGACTCAAAGTTGCACTATAATTACCATTACTTACACCCAATCAAAGTCAATGTAATCTTATTTTTTTTTGGAAATACTAGATATGTATAATTATTGTTTCTAACCTTATAATTTATTGTATACATAGTTAATAAGCATATAAGATTAGTAGGATTTCACGCCGTCAATTTTCGCCTACAATTCTGATACCTAATATATTTTGGAATTACTTCTAGGTTTTCAAAAAAAGAATTAATAGGTAATTTTTGCAATTATGGCTTTAGTATATCATTTTATATTCATTTATAAGATTGGTTAAAGACTAACCTCGAGGTACCCTTAAACCATTTGGTCTAGAGAGTGCATTGCGAAGGACACGTACATCATGGGCCGAGCCTTCCCACCCCGGAAGAACATTAATAAACTCCATATTCGGTGCACAAACACCCAACACATTCATAGCAACTGTGCCTTTCCTTGTTCTATACTTTCCCTTTTCTTGCGAAGAAACTCTTACATTAATGTAAGTTCCATCTAAAGCTCCTAAACAATGCTACAAGATAAAAGACAAGGATATGACTCATTTGCACACATATATAGGAGAATTGTATTAATAAGTACACAATCAGGAATTAATACCTTGAAAGGTTTCCACCTTTCATCTTCACAATCATCTGATATCGCTATGGGCTTGTGAAGTAAATGCGCATGCAACTCGAGCAAACTCTTTAGACACAAGTAAAATTGTCGGATCACGGTTTCTCCACTTCTTAGAAAGTGGCTTCCAATAGATCTACTTTTCTCGTGGTGAGCCAATGTGTATAAGAACATAGCTATTATCTCTTGAAGAGACATATTTTTAGTCCCACTTAACCTCCAAGATTTCACAAATGATATTAAAGGTACACCTATTGACACGAAGTTGGCTTTTGCATACCACATCACTTTCACTTACTAAGCGCCTTAAAAATAACAAGCGTTACAATTTCCTATTCTTTTTTCATTCTCTTATTTGAGCATCCCTAATTGTAGCTACACTCATCAAATGCCAAACATAAAACATCATAAAAACTACAAAACCATATGGTAACAACTAATTGAAGTTGTTTGGCCCTTCTTTTCTTTATTAGACGAACCATTTTGAAAACCTATAAGTAATTCCAAAATATATTAGGCATTAAAATTTTAGGCGAAATTTGATGGCGAGAAAGCCTACTAATCTTATATGCTTATTAAATATGTATACAATAATTTATAAGGTCAGAAACAATAATTATACATATCTAGTATTTCCAAAAAAAAAATAAGATTACATTGACTTTGATTGGGAGTAAGTAATGGTAATTATAGTGCAACTTTAAGTCCACATATACAGAACTCAGAAATTCACAAAGTCCACAATATTCACCATATTCAACGATGCGTAGAAGGATTTCTGGAAATTATAAAGCATTATAGCAAAATTCATCTACAATGCATTACAGATTACAAAGCATTATAGATTACGAAGCAATATAACAAGCTAATCGATGCAAATTATATATCATATCATTTATGACAAAGTATCAAATCTCAAAACTAAACTCGGTTTCAAAAAACCAAAATCTCACAGAATATGCTATAATAGATAAAAATTTCACAGAAAAAGCAATATTCAAGCTCATTAAAACGAATGAGACAGATAAAGATGAATTTTAACTCAAAAAAGATGATAATTAGAGAGAAATTATACCGAAGAATCGATCGATTTTGAAGAAACTCGAAACTACAGTGGAAGAGGCAAGATAAGCTTTTGCCGAGGAGACCAGCGCAACCTCAGTAGAGAGAAATTGAAATTACAACTAATGAAAATTCTGCAGCAATCCTGATGAGCGGACATAAGAGAGGAACTGAAGAGAGAGAGAGGAGAAGGAGGAGGGAGAGTGATTGAGCGGAAACGGGAATTGTTACTATAGGTTTAGGAGAGGTAATAAGTTGGGTGAATTAATTACCCTTAGGTAACGGTAATTATTACTTACCCCTTCCAACCAAATAAAATGTGACGGGAACGCTTATGGGATTCCGTTTCCAGCATTAAAATTTTACATACCAAGCAAGGGCTAAGTAACTTGGAGAACTAGTGGGTGTCTCAATGCATCTTGTTGCCATTTGAAAGATGCTGCCACTCATCTTGCCCACTGGAGAGTCTTTCATTTTAATCTGCGATTCACCTACTAGACAAGACTAGCCATAGCAGGGCCAACAAACTTCTTCTTTCCTCTTCGATCATTGCATTTTCCACAAATCAACAGAACCATTCATGGCAACAGTTACTAAATCGACTCTAATCACGGAAGCTTGTTCAATCAAGTTAGATGGAGGAATTTTGGTCTCTAATACGCTGAATTGAGATGAAGAAACACCGGCTTCTTATGTATAAATTCCTAGACTGGGCTTTTTCAGGGTCGAACTTTGCCCATTTCAATGGTGGTTGGATCACGTTAGTCGTTCACCTTATCGTGCGTCAAGATCTGGACCCATAATCGCCCTCACCCAAAATTTCAACTCAGTAAGGATTAATGTAACAAATAGTTATAATTTATTTTAGTATTATTAATATAATTATTATTAACAATTATAATTACAATTATTATATACTTCCTCCGTTTATTTTTATTTGGAACATAGAGAAAAACACACAAACCAAGGAATGTAGAGAGAGAAGGAGGGGGACCACTTGTTAATGAAGGAAAAACACTCATACCAAGGGCAAATGTGTAAATAAATGGAAAAAAACTTTCCATATAAAGTTATGTTCCAATTAATATGACATTTCCTTAAAAGGAATACGTTGCAAATAAAAAGAAACAGATGTAGTATCAAACAAGCTCAAAATTCTCTACAAAATATTATTATTACCATCATCGATTATTATTATTAATAGTAATGATACTAGCTGTCAATTTCTTTAATATTAAATCTAATTTCGTCTAGTTTACTTCACTTTAAGCCTGATCATTTTAGAAATATTTGGTTTTGTTCAATTACATTCAATTCAAACAAATTAAGTTCAGTTTAATTCTATCAACCCAAAAGAACAGGGCTGCGATCTCCCTTTTATTTTAACTGTTAAATAATCTCTTAAATATTGTCTCTCACGCCATAACCAAAATATAGAAGTAAGCTTAAGAAACACCAACACACTTTTCCTCGTTTCTTGCTTCCATTTTGTAATATGTTTTTCATTAATTATAACAAAGAAAACTAAAAAATGCACACTCTTTTCCGTAATATATTTATTAGCTCCTATCTCTTCAATGTTTTATAATCATGCTCATAATGTTCTTAGACATGAGAGCAAATATGTAGACAAATCAAACTTAACTTGCCCGAAAAGTTCTCATGGTCTTTTTAAAAATTTTAAATTAGAACCTGCATAAGATAAATTGATAATCTATTTATTATAATATTATAAGCACAATACAATAAATTGATGGATATGAACCTTTGATATCTTATTACTTTTGATAAACTAGAAATTCCCATCTGAGAGAAAGGCCTTCTAATTTCCCTTGTACTTCTCAAAACGAAAAGTTGCAAAGACATAAAACTTACGAAAATTTGTCAGGAATAAATCAACCTTTGTGTTAACCGCTTTTAACAAGTCTACCTATATTTATTCCACTAACAAGTAAACCTTGTAACCACTTTTACTTTTAACAATTTTTTTTTACCGGTTACCTAGTGCTAACTTGTAAGTTTAAGTCACTTGTCCACGTGTCTTGTTCTCATTAATTTAAAATAATTAATTACTCCCTCCGTCCCATAATATAAGTCTTGTTTCTATTTTTTCTTCTTCTTTTCTCGCATACAAGCAACATCAAATACTTGGGTCTCTCACCCGATCGGGTCGGGCAAGGGCTGCCCGATTGGGCCCATAACCCCAACACCCGATCACATAAATCTTCGCCCAATCGGGCCATATTCTGCTCGATCCAAACACGGGTCAACTCTTTCTTGACTCTTTGACACTCGATTCTTTACGTTTAGAGCGGGACCTCGTAAACCATCTATAAAGGTCGTAACCACTTCTACGTGCCTCGTAACAACTCGTAAAGGTGCGGTTGCTTCCAAAAAGCTCGGAAATAAGGGGAAAACTCACTAAATCCTGCAATTCAACGTAAAACAACAAAACCACAACTTTATAGAGTAATTAGCACAAAATAGCTCCGAAGAGCTCCAATGATGCACAATTTAGCTCATAAATAAGGGAAAAAACTCTATATAAATACATGATATCAAAATCGTAGCATCAAAATTTACATGAGTTTAAAGTGAGTTTGTGATAAGTTTGAGCACTAAAAGTTAGTTAAAGTTAATTAACTTATCATACGAAATGTATGTAATTTTTTTTATTATTAATCTTAAGACTGGGCTATAAAAAAAGTTTACTACTCCTATTATAAATAAGTAACAAGAAATAAATGTACAATGAACTATCGATAGGCCAATTTAAATAGCTAGAGGTACAAGAACATATTTTTTTTCTATCACATCATCATTTTTTTGTCAAGTTCCCTCCTAATTAAATAAGGATATGGAAAGATACTCATGAAATATATTATATGAAAAAAGTTTTTTTAACACAATTTTGTATTTAAAATAGACTTTGTAAAGAGTATGAGAAAGATTTTAAAAAGATCATTCATATAAGAATTAGATTTTTGTATTGTAGATCTTCTCATTTACACTTATCAATTATTAAGCTTGAGATCAAATTATCTACGAAGCATCTTCCGACAAGCTTAATATATATGATAAAACTGTGTACAACACTTGAATGTATAATATATGCATTATTTATTGTCTATTAAATTAGATGTGTCGTACTTTTTTATTGTATCTAACATATAATGTATCCATGTTCTATTTTATTAGATTACGGTAGTAAATATCCCCTCCATTCAATGTTCTTCCCACTTAGGTCATGTTCGGTTCACCTTAAAACATTAACACTCAGTAAAACTAAGTTCAACTCAGTTAAAATAAATCCAAATCTGCAAAACTAAGTTATGTTAATAAGTTTCGCTTAGTAAAAAATTAAGTAGTGCAAAGAAAAAATGAATCAATATTATAAGTTCAATTCAGTAAAAATAAGTTCAGTTCAGTAAAGAAGTTTGGTTCAGATGATTAAGGTGAACTAAACAGGATTCCTGGTCCTTTAGAGACCATGGCAGATAGGGGGAAGAGTTTGAAAATGGGTATTTTGATGTTTATGAAAATAGGATAGAAAATGTTATTGTGGGATAATTTAGAAATGGTGTGGGCCTAAAAGTGGGGTGAAGGAGTGAGAGGGTCCAACATGTCATTTAAAGAAAAAGTATGTAGAAGTGTAGAACTTTCGAAAACGGACTTAAACAAAAAGAGGGTAAGACTTTAGAGAACGGAGATATTACGAGCATGTTCTCTTCGTCTAATTCTAGCTGGACTGAACTGAATTGAACTTATTGGAGCTGAACTGAACTGAACTGAACTTATTAGAGCAGAACTGAACTGAACTGAACTTATTGGAGCTAAACTGAACTTATTGGAGCTGAACTGAACTGAACTGAACTTATTGGAGCTGAACTGAACTGAATTAAACTGAATTGTACTACCTCTGTTTTTTATTAATATGTATGTTTGCTTTTGTGCGCGGATGAAAAAAAAGTGCAAAAGTAAGAGAGAAGGTTAGTAAAAAGTAAAGAAAAAGTGAAAAAGGTAGAGAGAAGAAAAAGTAGGAGAGAAGTATAATAATTAGGTGGCTCAACATTCCATTTATGGAAAAAGGTAGAAAGGTACATATTAAAAAAATATCTCAAATTGGTAAGATGTGCATATTAAAAAAATGGAGGGAGTAATAAATATATAAATAATAAGTAAATAGTAATTATTATGAATATTAAATAATAAGTAATTATAATTCTAAGTAATAATAATTAAAAATTAATAATTTAGAATAATATTAAATGAATAATGATAATATTATAATGATAAATTAATTTTAAAAAGAATAATTACTGATGATAATGAGTAATTACTATTATTATTATAAATATATTAATACTTGATGATGATGATGTTATAATAACAATAATGTCTAAGAAGTAAATTAATATTACCATTATAATAATAATTAGCTTAAAACATGGGTTGATGTGTGCTTCTAACCAAACAACGATTTGTGGTGGGTTGATCGATAATATTTATAAACAAAACCCCACCACAAACCGCCAAAGTATATTTAATAATCAACGTGACGACGATGCTGTACCTCTAAAAGTACTCCAATATTATTAGCAACTTTGTAATTTTTAATATCTTGTAGCTTTTTGTAGCTTATTTGTATGATGTAATAGTGAATATCTAGTTGGTAAAATAAAACAACAATTGCAAATTAGAATACTCGTATTGACATAAAAAAATTTTAAACTGCGCACCAATCCAAACCAAGTTCAGCCATAATAATAATAGTAATAATAATGAGTAAAGATATGATAACAAATATATATATATATATATATATATATATATATATATGAATAATAATAATAAATACAATAATAATGAGTAAAATAATTTAGACCAATGATAATAACAATAATATTAAAAAAAATTGGTTAAATAATGAATGGAGCTGAACTGAACTGAAATGAACTGAACTTATTGGAGCTGAACTGAACTTATTAGAGCAGAACTGAACTGAACTTATTGGAGCTGAACTGAACTGAACTTATTAGAGCTGAACTGAACTGAACTGAAAATAAGATAAACAGAACAGGCCCTACCTTACTATTGTGTCAACTTCTATGTAAATAACATCCTTAGTTATTGATCTGCTATTTGATCACCATGCTTAAAGTTTTTTTTTTTTTACAAAATACATTTTATTATCTTCAATTTTGTTGACTTTTAACTCGGCCATTATCATTAAAATATGAATATAAATACATAGAATAAACTAAAAAAATCCTGTGCATTTTGCATGGGTCTAAAACCTAGTTAGGGAGTAAAATAAAATAAAAAGCATCTAGAAAGCCCATAGAAAAGAAATGATGAATTCACGATAGACTTATCTGGCCATAACCAGGGCCTTTAATTAACATAAACTCTTCATATAAAAATAAGATGATTTTTTAAAAGGTTCACCGTATAAAAATTTGTGAAACTATTGGGTCAGACCGTCTGACCCAATATGTTTCGTCGGACGAAACCGCGAGAACGGCGCCGCTGCTCCTTCATCTTCATCTTCTTCCTCCGCCGCCGCCGCGCCGCTGCTCCTTCTTCCTCCGCCGCGTCGCTACTTGATAGGATTTAGTCGTATCACCTATTCAAAGATAAACCTACAGTCCTCTAACTATGGTAGTCAATGGAAGCAGGGTCGAATCCACAGGGAGACAGAGTTTCTAAATTAATATTCAATCAATCAGCTACCTCAGATGAAATCAGAGAAGAATTAACTGAACTAATGATTAAACTAAAGAAGACAAATTAAACCGAGGAATTAACTATGGAATAAAAGCCTAGGGTGTTAGGTCGGTCCACCATGCTTATACCAATCAAATAGGGTCAACTATTATCAAAACCTAAGTCAATAGTCGGGGGATTAGAGCCTATGTTGAGCTATGGTTAAGACTCAACGCTCATAGTTCAACATACGCCGCATGTTCACTAACGTAATCAGAACTACTGACGTGTCCTAGGCCTCTAGTCGTAAGACGGATCTGTGCAAACAACTATTAACCACAAGCAATCAATGAAATTGTACACTGACATTAATTACACAATTAGAACAAACCACATCACAATCACCCTAATCAAGCCCTAGAAATTGATAGAAATCTAAATCACAATCATGGTATAAACATGGCTTTCCTATCTAACACCCTAGAAAGAGAACTACTCACTCATAATCGAATTAACAACAACAAAACTAATATGAAACCCTAACAATTGCATCGTGAATAATTAAATAACTAAGCTAAGCAATTGAGAATAATAAAAGAGATTAGGGTAAGAAAGAATACCAATTGACAGAAAGCAGGAACTTTTATTGAAATCGAATATGTTCAATCACCTTTAATCTAATCTAAAGTGTTTAACTTAAACTAAGAACAATGAGAAATAAACTAAAGTCTAAAGCAGTAAAAAGATGAATAAAAAGATATCTCTAAATAATGAGGAAAAGGTATTTATAATACCCCCTCAAGTCTAATTAAAATCGGAAACAAAAGACGAAATTCGCGAATAAAGAGCGCCAGACCCGATCGGGCCCGAGCACAGTACCCGATCGGGTCAAATACCAATGAGCCTCCTTTTGTTTCTTGTGGTCAGCGCAGCAGCCCAGCAATCGAGGGTGAGAAGTGCGGCCCACCCGATCGGGCCCGAGCACAGTACTCGATCGGGCCTGGAGGCAAATGAGCCCAGCAGTTTCTCCTCGTCCGCAGCATCATAGTGAGAGCTAGCAGCATCCGACCCGATTGGGTCTGGGCACATGTGAGCTCGCCCGATCGGATCGGGCATGCCTTGCCCGATCGGGTCCGCAACTTCTATACCCGATCAAAATTCCTTCGCCCGATCGGGCCATTTTTGCCCGATCAGAGTACGGAAACCTCCTTTTTGACTCTTTGGCTCTCTAAACTTCACGTTTAGGGGTCTTGGGACCTCCTAAACTACCCATAAAACTCGTGAGCCTTCCTACGTGCCCCGTAACATCTCGTAAAGCCGTGGTTGCTTCTAAATGGCTCGGGAATAAGGAGAAAACTCCCTAAAACCTGCAATTCAACACTAAAACACAAAACCACAACTATATACGATAGTTAGCACAAAATAGCTCCCAAGAGCTCTAATGACGCACAAATTAGCTTGTAAATAAGGGAGAAAAGTCTATATAAATACGTGATATCACTACCCCTTCTTTCTCTGGGCTTGTCTGAGCTTAATGAACCTATCGGTGTATATTCTCTGTGCCATGAGATATAAAAAGAAGATGGACATTCAAGAGAGAAAGTCTGGTGGCAGCCATTGTTGTAGAGGAGAGAGAAATGAGTTAGTGTTTCAGTTAAAAGAATGAAGGTATGTAGTTATTCCCTTTTTTTTTCATTTGCTTCTAACTTACTTTCATTTACTCCCTTTTTTTTCATTTGTTTCTAACTTGCTTTCATTTACTCCCTTTTTTTTCATTTGCTTCTAACTTGTTTTCATTTACTCCCTTTTTTTCATTTGCTTCTAACTTGCTTTCATTTACTCCCTTTTTCTTCATTTGTTTCTAACTTGCTTTCATTTACTCCCTTTTTTTTCATTTGATTATAACTTGCTTTCATTTAGATTTTATTTTTATTTCATTTACTTAAGTTTTGTTTTCAGTTAGACTAAAACACATAAATGAAACAATAAGATAAGTAACTGAACTTAAAAGACATCCAACTGAAATAAAAAAGATCAACTGAAAATAATTTGAAACCAAGTGAACAAAAATTGAAACCAACTGAAACAAAAATGAAACCAACTGAAACAAAAATGAAACCAACTGAAAGTCGTCCGACCAAATGTTATGATCGGACGCATTTAACCCAATACCTTCTCTAAAAAATTTCAATAGAAAACTTGATTTAGCTACTTTTTCTTCTGTAGCAATTTGTGGTTAATTTTTTATTCTATTACTAAGTTTGAAATTTTTTCAAAGACATATAATCCAACGATCATTAATCTAGTACAATTTCCTGCTCAATCAAGTGAAGTTCTTCCTCAACCTTCCGAGCACTAAAACGTAGAACTCTAACATGCACCCTTGTTTTCAATCAGACTAGTCTTATATGCACATAATGTGTGCAAAAATTGTTGGGTGAGTAGGTGGTGAGTATTTATTTTTTGTGATATAGTGGGATTGTGGGAAAATTATAGGTGGTTTATTTATGCAATTTTTCTCATTAATTTTATATTTATTTTTTATGATAAATTATTTTTTTCTGTAAATTATTAATTAAACAACAAAGGGTAAATTAGCCAATACAATAAATTTGGTGTCACTCCCCTCTTCCCTTATAGTATAGAGATAAGAAAAATCCCTTTAACTTTGAGATAATTATTTTCCCAGTCATGATCGAAAACCCTACCTTAATCATATAGGAGTTTAAATTGTATGGATTGAATTGAATTTTGCCAATCCCAAGTACCATCCGAAATATCTTAAGCTAAAATATGTGTGTAGTGAAAATGAAATTTTCAACTATACCCAATCTACTGTAGACCAAAATTTAAACCACTTCTTTTATATTATAAAAAGTACTCCGTCCCATATTAGTTGCAACACTTTCTATATATGGTTGTCCCATATTAGTTGCAACACTTCTATTTTAGGCATGGACCCACCAATATTTTATTATATATCACCCAACTAATATACCCATTCATTTATTGATTTATGTGAAAAACATTAAAATACTACTCTCCTACTCTATCAACTTCTTAAAAGTATCACATCACTTTCTATCACATCAACTTTTACAATAAATTAATATAACATACACTCTACTCTATTAACTTCCTAAAATAATGTGCACAAGCTATTGTTGCAACTAATATGGGACGAAGGTAGTATATTCTAAAGCCACCATAGCCCTATTATGTCAATGCTTTCGAGAAAGATTGTACAATATTTTTTCATCGAGAAACTTGTTAGATGCACCAAAATCATATTTGAAACCAATTGTTGTTGCAGGGTCTCTAAAATATTAGGAGCTGGACTTTTGTGCTCCTTCCACCATTTCTTTAATTAAATGTTAACTTATATGAAATAGTTTATTAAATCTAGAGTATGTGGACGATAATTATTGTAGCATAAAAATAGCCTCTAGAAAAGCGATAAGTGTCTAGTTGTTACAATTTGCAATTTACAACACCAAAACTCTTAAGAGTTTAAGAGTTTTGGGGTTAATCAACCTTGTTAGAAACTGACTGTTTACAATGGCTGACCAAAGAAGAAATTCAAGGCTTTGTCGCGGTAGAAGACCACTGACTTGAAAGCAATTATGGCCCGACTATGGTGGTAATCACAACTGGTCGGAAAGCTCCCCAAGGTTAACACAGCGACCTTTCTAAGTCACCACTAACAGAGAAAAGTCTTAACACTGTAGTGGACTGATTTTATAGCAAGAGAATCAAGCCAAATAAGGAATGTAATAAAACAGAGGGAGGAAATCAAGGGTGACAGTAATGGCTACCGTTACACACTATTGGGCTCGGGTCCAAAAAGATAAGCTCCAGCTCTTCCCAGAACCCAGGCCCAGCCCGGTCCGGGCGGGCGGCGCGCGCATGTGTGTGATACCACGCCCAAGCCCAAGCTTGACCCCCAACCACAAAAGCCAACCAAGTAACCAACTCAATAAACAAGTAGAGGAAGGAAGTTAATAAACAAAGGAAACCTCCCTTCCATAGGTGATGTGGGATCCTTGGGAAAAACCCAAAGAGGCTTTACAAGCCTTAACTCCAACATTCCAATTCGCTTATTACCAAACCCTTCTAATAGAAGATTGGAAAGGCAAAACTTTAATTTATAGATCCAATCAGAACTCTTACTAATACCAAACGGGGCCATTGTGTTTTCATAGGTAATTATGTAAAAAAGATCTATACATATATTTATTATATTCTAGTATTCATCTTTTCTCATTATACCCATTATTATAGCTTCATACTCTATCTTATTTGATTATTATATCATATTATATCCCTTCATATTTACCTTTTTTATATATAAACAAGATAACCAAACACCAACTTATGTCCAATATATTTTATGGATAAATTAATATGAAACAAAACAATAATCTTTTAGAGATCATAGTTGAACCATGCATCGCACCAGCTTATAATTAGTATAGACTACAGTTTTAGATCGGCACTTGAAATTGAAAAGGGACGATATACAACATACTACAATTGTTAGTTTGTTACCCATACTTTCTAATATTAGTAGCAGATGTATTAATGCACAATGAAATAAAAAGAACCTCATGTACACATTTAAAGGTATCTTGTGACACATTTTTTTTAAACAAGAATTCTTTCATTGTTTTGAAGTCATACGACATCTACAGTAGAAGTCAAATTTAACAAATACATATTAAACTAAAATAAATAAAATTCTGACATAGCAAATCAACGATTGTCGAGGAGATCTAACACTTTAGACAACCCTCATCTCTCATATCGTTGTCTGTTGCAGCCTTCTACAAAGGGGGTTAATCGATCTGTTGTAGTTTTGAAGTAGAAAACCGAATTCAAATCAACTTATTGTAAATGAAGTATTGACACCATTGCAACCCCGCACAAAATGCGATCAACAATCAGAGTCACACAAATAACAAAAAAAAAGTCCCCAGACTCTCACATGGAGAGAGATAAAACCCAATAGATGGGTATATATATATATAACCCAATAGATTGGTAGAAAAATCTCCATTAGAGATAGACTGAAGTTTGCAAGCAACAATAACAATGAAATAATTAAGCAAAGAGAAAGGGCTTACCACCGCCCAAAAGGGTGGCGGTAGCCCCTAAATAAAAGAAAATACTTCCTCCGTTTTAGAATAAGTGATACAGTTACTATAAACGGGTGTTTTTGAATAAGTCATACACTTTGTAAAGTTTCTTTATATGGTAAACTTTTGCTTGTGAATTTACTAAAATACCCTTACTTAACATTATAACCATACTTTAACATCATTTAAAAAAACTAATTAATCCATACTAAACCTACCCACCCCATTAATGATTCCCACCAAAAAACCTATCATCCCAACCCCCCTCATTTATGAATATTAACTGATGATGAACAACCCATCAGATTCTAGGGTTTGTTCATCATCAGTTTCTTGATCCTTCTCAGTTCTTCATTTTCTTTCACTCTCTTCACCTTCCCTCCTCCTTCGTCCATCATTCTCTCTCTTCTCTCACTTCATCTCCCTCCTTCTCACTCCATATTTCTCTCTGTTTTTCCTTCTCCATCTTATTTTTCCTCTGTTTTACACTCAATCTTCACAAAAGAAACCGGATCTGCACTCTACTCTCGTAAAAATGTCGGATGTCCCAGATTTGAAACCACTTGTTGATGCGCATTTCAGATCTAGGGATGACGATAAAGTTTTGTTTATCTATGATGTTATTCAGTTGTTTGAACATGGATCTCCATGGCCCAGGCGTTTATACGAGAGTGGGGATGCAGAGAAGGTTATGGGTCCCCGTGCATGTCGTGCTTTAGGTAAGATTTTGGAAGCCCAGAAAAACAACACTCCGGTTGTTTGGAGTGATGAAGAAAATTTCAGTTCTGATTCTGAGTTTGGCACTTGCAATTTCATTGAGATTTCAAGTGACTCTGAGGAACTCGTTGTGAAGGAAGAGGAAAAAAAGGAAATTAAGGGAAAGGGAAAGGAGGTTGAGATGGCTGTTGAAAAAGAAGAGGATGTAAAGGATGAGGATATGATGTGTTTGAGAAAGGGCAAACAGATTTCTAGGGTTCAAAACCCTAGATCTGTGAGGGAGATAATATGTGCCTTCCGTGCTCCCGAACCTGAAGATTTCTATGATTACGCAAAGAGAATGCAAAAAAAGGGTATGATGGTTTGCTTTGATGCCTCTGGTAAATTATGTGCTATTCCTTCTTCTGGTGGTCCTTCTGTTTCTGTTGGTGGCTCTGAGTGTGGTGGATCTCGTGGTGGTGGCACCTCTTCTGGTGGTGGGAGGAAGCCCTACCTCAGATCCTGTTTTGCTAAGGATATTGCATCCTATGCTGGTACTTCCTCTGCTAAAAAGAGGAAGGGAGGTCTGTATCTTCCTGCATTTAATTTTTTTTTATTTCAGTTCTTTAGCTGGTGATGTTGCTGTTGATATTGGTTCATACATTATCTTGGATTGGTTTATGAGTCCCTGTTACTTGCTTGTTGATTTATGATGGTTTTACATTGGAACCCTTGTGCTGGTGCTGTTGACATTGGTTGATGCATTATGTTGGATTGATTTATGAGTCCCTGTTAACTGACTATTGGTATTTGTTTGTTTTGAACTTTAACCCTAGTGCTGGTCCTTAATGTTTTCTGTTTACAATGACTTAGAATAAGTGGTTGATGCCCAATTTGATGAATGATGAATTTTGTAAATGAATCATGAAAGATTTCTGATTAATGTTGGTTTAACCTCATGTAGACCAGACATGTGAGTCCTAGCTTAGTTGAAAGAATAAAGAGTCCCTTTATGTAAATGTCACTCAATTATCCAAATGATGAAGGGACTCACAATCAACTCGAAGTAAGTCAATGAATTGCTCGGCACATTGTGTGCCTTGAGGTAACATTGACTTAACTTCATGAGTTAATATGCAATCCCTGATGGATTAAAAGGTCAAATGATGTTTGTATGATGCATAATGTGGTTCTTCTTTCTCTGACTCCTACTTCAATCCCCTAAACCTAAATAAATCAACCAAACTTCATAAACTTACAACACATTTCATCATAATTTAACATAACATTCAATTGGTAATCATAATTTCTTTGCAACTGCATATACAAACCTAGTTTCAAAACTATACATGTCATTTAAACCTCAACAGTTTCCCTAGCTATCCCAGGTTTGGGCTGCAGTTAACTATACCAAAAAGAAGACTATTTTTAACCCAAAAAAGTTTGCTTACTTACATTTTCCTTTGTTTTTTGTAACTTTGTTTTTTCCTTCCAAAATGACTGCCATATTTGCATTTTCTATTCTGTCCTTGTAAAGCTTCTTCTCCAAAAACTCTTGTCTCTTTCTTTGCATTGAAAATTCTGTCTTTCAATCTTCAAGAACACCTTCTACATTTGTCATACTTGACTCATTGTCAAAAAAGATCATTTCTTCTTCATTTGGTGGTAGATGCTCATTTAAGTATTTGACACTTTCATCAATAAGGGATTGATCAACGAAAACAGATTTGGGGAGAAGTCCCAGTCTTTCTAATCTTCTTTTTCCATGATGTGGGCTTTTGTAGTTGTTGCCCCCCTTTACTTTCAAAATCTCAACCATCACATATTGTAATTGTAGCCATGTGTACTTCATAACATTTGGATCAAATCTTTCATAAGCATCTTTCACACTTACAATAAGCTCATCAATATTTTTTGGAAAAGTTTGATACATCAAAGCTTGTATAGCCCTAAAAAACCCTAAATCTAAAACATTTAAATCAGGGGATTGAGGTGGTTGTTGAATGAGTTGGATGTTGAATCCATTTTGTGTTGCTGCTGCTTTGAATTCCTCATCATCAGGTTGTATGTATGGCCTAGCATTATCTTGCTGAATGTAAATGTCTTTAGACATTCCTTCAGTCCATTTACTCATGATTGAAGGGATGACATACTGAATTATCATGTCCCTGATGACCTTTTGAGTGATTCTTTCAACTACTTTGGTTTCAATTGTGCCTGCCTCTCTGTTTTTGCTTCTTTTCTTGGCTGGTACCCTATCCACAAAAGGGAATATTCCAAATTTCCCATCATGAATGACTTGTCCTTCACCACAAAAAATGGGTTCTGAAGTGGCTGCCATGAACATTGTCTTAATCTTAAACCTTTTAGATTGGCAGCACCTATATGGATCATCTTCCCTTGGTAGCAAGTAGAACCTTCTAGTTTCAGGACTTAGATAAAACCATTTTTCATCTATGTGGATAATGTTTTGTAAGCTCATGAAATTGGCTGGTTGTGTTTGACTTCCTGGCTCAATGTGGGATAACACCCATTTCATCCTAGCCAACTTATGTGCATCAGTTAGACTAGGATGATTGCTGCTTGTATGACTTCTTAGTCTACCCTTTTTGAGGAGTGTGTAAACTGCTGAGGGGCTGATTCTCAATGCCCCTGCAAAGCATCTTACAGATGTCCTCAGATTAAGGGGGACTGACTGCAGGGTCTCTTCACTGTATTCAGTTGGTTTACTGCCAACTCTTCCCTTTTTTTGGATCCTAACATCAATGGCATCACCACTTGCTCTTTGTGCACATGCTCTCCTCCACATTCTGTCCATTGTGACCCTGGAAACACCATACTTGATTGCTGTTTTGGATATGGCACCAAATGGTAATTGGTTATTACCCTCCATTGCTAAAAGCTCATCTATTGCTTGCCTTCTTTTATCATCTGGCAGATTTGGTCTTTTTCCCCTAACTTGTGCCTCTGTTTCTTATGTTTCAGGAGGAGATTGAGGCTCAAAGCTTGGCTCCATCTCATTTTGAAGCTGTGCATAGTAGGATTCCCAGTATTCTTCATCAACCATCTCATGGAAGAAGTCATCAGAAGCATCTTCCATTTTTGTAATTACAGTTGGTGCTGTTTTAGATTTGAATACTGGGGTTTTTGGATTGTTGGGATTTTTTTTTTGGGTTGTTTTGGGGGCTTTTATTTAACTGTTGTATGCTACTGCTGCTTGTTGGGACAATTTTTTTTTCTTGCTTCATTCTAGGTTGTTGTAAGCCTTAACAGATTCTCAATTGCTCCAATTGCAATGGAGTTGTAAGCCCTTTTATAGGGCAGTACTTGGGTCAGTTTTTGGGGGAAATAGGGGGAAGAAATGAAATGGCATTTTGGAGGGAAACTTTTCCCAAACTAAAATCTGGCAGCCAAAAAAAGTGGCGCCTAAATGGCTGTCCCACCAATTCACAAACTTAATTAACCCCTTTGGTGGTGGGGACCACAGAAATAATACCAACAATTAAAACCCCTTAAACCCACTTACAATCTTTTGCCTCAAACTACGTAAAAGTGACTTTGTATCACTTATTCTAAAACGGAGAAAGTAGGATTTTGTGGTAGAGAAAAGGGAGAAGAGAGGAAAACAAAGGAGGCGGCTCCAAGATGGCAGGTATCTTGTGATACATTATCTTAATATTGACTTATTACACATTTCATTTCCTTTTTTTTAGAAAAAAAAAAACAAGAAACTTTTAAGAAACTAGTATGTGGTTGATTTCTATACTATAAGTCTGCAAGGGAAGAGGTGGACAACCAAAAATAAGTTAAAGTTCCTATAAGGCTATAATTGAGGAACTATGAAGGCCTTTGGACTTCTGAAGATAAGTCAAAGCTACAGATTGCCTGGCCAACTGAGGTCATCACCATGAAGGCATTTGGACTTTTGAAGCTTTTCTTCCTCCCGGGCTTCCTATTATCATCCGCAAGGATGAATTAAGTTACTCCTACTCTAGGGGATAACTTAGTTTCTTTCCGTATCAAAAATAAAATAAAATAATTGAGGAACTATATAATTTTTTTTATTTCCAATCTTAGCCATTTGAGTAAACTAAATTCTTTTGGAAAAAATGTTTTTAAAAAGTCAACATTTCCTCAGTCTCCTAATATTAAGTTAACCTTTGAGTAATTCTGAAATAGCTAAAACTTGTATAGGTATCCACTTTTAATGAGTTCATGTGACCGGTAACTCAAACAGTAGGTAATTTTTTTTACTTTGCTTTCCCTTTTGACCACCACTACGAACCACCGCCATCCTACTCTCTGCCACCAAAACCACCTTGAATTTCCACCTTACACCTGCACCCTCTTCCATAACCACCCCTAGGCATCCACCATCCCCCATAACCAGCCCCTAAAGCCAACCCGAAACCACCCCTTCGCCACCTTACACCCACCCCAACCCCTAAACCGAGCCTGAAACCACCATTCCATGACCACCCAGAACAACAAGTTTCGTCCACCATCTTGTATCTTTCAAATATGAATTTCCTCATCCAGCGATCTACAAGAAACCTCTTTAAAAGAAGAAAAACAAGATCTCTCAAGCACATTCATCTCACCTTTTCTGTCCATAAATAAATCTCCACCATTTCATTTTCTATCTACAAGTCTTTCACTAAAAATTTGACAAAACAAGAAATTAACAACAACCCACAATTATAAATCATGTTGTATTAAACATAATCAAAAGATGATGTAGAATTTGCACGCCAATATTTTCCTGTAATGCTCGAAAACCTAGAACTTCGATGGAGTTTCATTAGAAAAGTTTAATCAATCATCGAATTAAATTACTTGCTACCATTGATGTTGGTGTTGTTGTTGTTTCTAATCATCCTATTACTCATTTCTTCACTTCTAGTAGGTGGTGGTTTGGCTTCCTACATCATCTTTATCATTATTCCTTTACTTAGTAATTTTGATTGTTTGGTTTGGTTTGAGGAGGAGGGTAGGGATCCAGTGGGTGCAGAGGATGGTGGGTTTGAATGAGGAGTTAAAGGGTGAGGAAGAGAGAGAGGGGCCAAAAAAATGAAGGAGGACATTGAGAGAGGGAGAGGTGCCTTAGAAATAGATCTCGGAAAAGAGGAGTGGAGTTCACCGAAAAAAATTAAAGTGGGCTTCACTATGTTGTTGACGGGAAGCTGTTGAGGATGAGGGAGGAGAGAAAGGGAGGGAGGGAAAAAAATCTAAAAAAAAGGAACTTGTGACATGTAAACCAATTAAAACAAGCCACGTCATTATTGACCTATAATATTAGGTTGTTGTATTTATTTAAAGTTAATACCCATACAAGCTTGACTTATCTCAGGATTACCTTTGGTTAACTCAATATTAGAAGATGGACTAAAGATTGACTTATTAAAAATATTTTTTCCAATTCTTTTAGGTGATAAAGTATCAAACTTTCCTGTTACAATTGTTTTATTTTCTCTCTCGTATTCCCTTTTCCTTCCTCGCTCTAAATGACATCTTCCACTAATTGTTGGTAATTTTTTTTTTCCTTTTGTTTTCAAATCACTATTGCTAATATAATCTCTAATATTTATGTATTTTTAATATTCTTTCTTTCTTTAATTTCTTTTGAGATTATAATTACAAAACTAAACGATTATTTGTAAAAAGAAGAAAAAATATATACATTGTACTAGAGAATTACGATGTGGACTCTCCAATATATGTCCAAAAGGGCCTAAGATCCCATGCCTCTTCTTTGTCGACGACAGTCTGCTCTTTTGCAAAGTAACAACAACGGTTTGCAATACCCTCAAAGAACCATAGGCAACTTCTACAAAGCCTCTGGTTAGTTGGTAAACTTCCACAAATCAGGTATCATTTTCTCCAAGAAAGTGCCTAATGCAAAAAATCACGTGCTAGCCAACCACTTTGATATGACCCCCAAGTCTTGCCTAGGCAGATATCTAGGAGTTCACTTCAGTGGACATAGGCCTCTCAAATCGGATACCCAATCACTTATGGAAATTACGAATAAAAGAGTCAAATTTTGGGAAGCGGGCTTCCTCTCTAGAGCCAGAAGACTCACCCTTATTCAAGCTAACCTGGAGGCTATTCCGAACTATACCGCCTCAGCCACCATGATTCATGCAAACACAACAAAATGTCTGGATTCCTCCTATAGGAAGTTCTTTTGGAAACAGAGCCCGGATACCAATGGCATACCACTAATCTCTTGGGACCGTATCTGCACCCCCAAACACTTAGGAGGTCTAGGACTCAGGAAAACCCTAACCCTTAACCAAACATTCCTAGCTAAATTAGTATGGAAGGTCATGAGCAGCCCAAATAACCTATGGGCTCAACTAGTCATAAACAAATATCTAAAGAATGACTCCATCTTTGAGTACACCCCTAAGCCCACCCACTCGTCATTTGGCGAAAGATTATGGGCCAAAGGGAAATCTTAAGGAAGGGCATCTGATGGAAGATAAGAGACGGCTTCATAATTTTCTTCTGGCTAGATAACTGGCCACCCACTCTAGCCTTCTACAACTACTGAACCCAAACCGTACAACCATTGATCTGGAGCAAAAAGTATGTGCCTACATCCTCCCAAATAAAACATGGAATATAGGCCTATTGTCCACCATTCTACCTCAAAACGTGGTCAATCTTATTAAAGGCATCCCTATTCCCAGCACGATCACTGTCAATACCCCGTTTGGGGCCTAACATCACATGGATATTTCTCAGTAAAATCTGCCGATTGGCTAGCCCATACATCGCACAAGACCACCCCAAATGGGACTATAGAACACTCTGGCAACTAGATATTCCACCCAAACTACACATCTTATTCTGGCAACTTCTTAATAACGGCATTAGTGTGTGCTCTATCCTCCACAAACGCAACATCATCCCAATGGATACATGCCCCCTTTGTGCCCCCGCTGAGACAGAAATAATTGATCACCTCTTCCTACAATGCAACAAAATAAGGGAGTTCTGGTCACTAAATATGGTCCAGCAATGGGTAACCACCAATTCCCGTCCAAATACGGTCAAAAAAGGTTTTCTACTTGTACTAAAGGACAAACATATAGCTGCAAAGCTCTCCTTCCTCCTATGGAGTATCTGGAAGGAAAGGAACGATATCATTTTCTACAATGCGATTTTTAATCCACATAGGATTTTCTACAGGGCAAAATTCTATCATTATGAATGTAAAGTTAAGGATCACTACATAGATCCTCTATGAACCCTGCAAATTGGAATCCCCCCTCCCTCACTCACACTACAACAATTCCAACCCACAAGTATATCCTTGTTAGTTGGCTCCCCCACCTCCAAACACCATCAAGCTCAATTTCGATGGTTCAGTCAGATACAAAAGCGCTGCTGTAGGATACTTAATCAGAGACCACCAGGGTCAAACTATTACAGCTTTCACCCATAATTTGAGGACAACAAACGTTATGGTAGCCGAGGCAACAACACTCCATAAAAGGCTTGCAAAAGCTATCAATCTCAACTACTCCTCCATCATCGAAGGGGATAACCTCTTGGCAATCAATGCAGTCAACCAAAAAATCCAGCCACCATGGAAAATTGCAAATATCATTGAAGACATCCACAACATGTTCCAGAAGTTCCAGAGTCATACGGTTCAACACATCTAAAGAGAAGCCGACCAAGCTGCAGATTGGTTAGCAAATGTTGGGCACTTAGTACTAGACTCTTCGTATATCACGGACTGGACGCATTTCCATTTGTCCACCATACTTTGTAATGCTGCCTTAAGTGTACTCCTCGAGCGAAGGATCACCTAAACATCCTTTCTCCTTTTTTCTTACCTTTATAAAGAAAAATCTTACATACTATATAACTCCACACACGTACATACGAGACTAGTACAAATAAAATGTGACTTGTTTTATGCACTTTCCTTTCCTTTCCTTTCCTGGTAGCAGAAGAAGCCCATTTATACATTATTACCTGAGAAAATCAACAAACGGTTTTATCAAAACCTTTCCAACAGTTCTTCACCAAGTGCAGGAACTGCTGCAATCATAATCATGGAACTCCCAGAAATTGTTGAATTTGCTCGAAACTTTTCCGTCATGGTTAAAATCAACGGCCCTGTAAGCTGCTTTCTCTCTTCTTCAATTCTATGAGTCCTTTATAACTTTATTTCTAAATTCTGTTCCTGATTTTCCCTATTTTTGATTAATTTTAGGACCCTAAAGGTCTAAAGATGAGAAATCATGCATTTCATCAATACCAGTAAGCTCCAAGATTATATCTTTGTGCTGAAATTGATGCAACTATCTTGTTTTTTGATCAAAAAATTAGAACTTTGTTATTGTGATACAGTTCTGGCAAGACCACCCTTTCAGCTTCAGGATTTCTGTTGCCTCACAATCTTGTCAATCATATTGACTGTATAAACCATGATAAGGGTGCCGTAATTGTTACCGTTGCGTCGATTATTGAGCCTTTTCTGTCACACAAGTCCAAATTGATCAATACCCAGGTTCAGTTTCATTACCCATGTTGTGATTCTGCTTATAGTTTGGACATCTTAGCTTATACTGCTTGTCATAATCTGTTGCAGGATGTTCCTGAGTTGATTTCCGGTGCTCGAATTGATGTTATGGTTGAGGTAGGTTTCCTCATCAATGTACTTTTGATTATGTTGTATTAGTTTTCTTTAGTAATGTTCCATACTTAATCCATAGGCCAAAGCAGGAATGGAAAGAAAACAGGAGGCATTAGGTAAAGTACATCCAAAGTGGTTTGGGGCTGAGGTTTTGAGACTGGTAGGTCTTTGAATCTATTTGTGTTTGTGTTTTGCTTTTATGGCATAAATTATTGCAATTCAGTTTTGTTCTTTCTTATCCGTAGGTTATGTTTTGAATTTTAATACCATTTGTGGTCATGATATTTCAAGAAATACTATATGTGAATATTTATGTGATTGATCGTAGTATAAGTATGAGATATTGGGTGAAGTATTTGGTGCGCTCAGATGCCTTGTTTTCGGGAAGTGTGAATAGTACACACTGTTGATTGAAGCAATGTCATGCTTTCATGCATTGGATTGTTGCATTGTAAATTACTCTACTTCTTATCAAACTATAACGTATTGAAACTTTTTATCCCATTTTTGGTCATGATAATGTAAGAAATATCCCATTCGATTTTTGATCCCATTTTAATAACAGGGAGTAATTTTTAGATGATCAAAAGGTGTAAAAATTAGAATGAAAGGTTATTATGCAAAGCATCTGGTGCTTTAGAGTTTAGATGCCTTGATTATTGAAAATTTGTTATTTCATAGTGTTCATTGAAGGCAGCTATGCTTGTCCCAGATGCAATGTGCTCATGGTCAGTTAGTAGCTCTAATATATTTCACAAAAAGTGTGTAAGGAACTAAGGATGGGTTGGGGGCCTTATGTTTTTCCTGTTGCTATCTTGTTAGTTTTTATTCATTTGCTAAGTTCTTAGTAGAATCTTCCATGAACCTCTGCAGGTGGATGTCCCTGCTTCATCATCTGCGGTGCAGTCGCTAATTGAAACTTCTTCTGGATCATTGGAGCATGGTTGGGAGATTGGCTGGTCCTTGGCCGCTAATAGAGACAACACTCAAAAGATCAGAGATTCTATGCAAGCGCAGGTTGGCTTAATCATTACGTTTTTGTCTTCCATATTGCTTTTACTTAAGTTGATAATGGAGCCTATCAACTTCCTAGGATTTGGAATTGAATTATTACCTTTTTGTCTTCTATGTTGCTTTTACATTTGATGATGACCTAGAGCCTATCAACTCCTACAGGCTACAGGTTTAATATTGAAGGTGTGTATATATGAAAGTTAATCTGTAATGTAGAGCAATTCAGCCAATGATATTTCCATAGTCCATTTTGTGAAAACTGCCATGTAATGAGTACATAACTGTGTCATTATCTTGTCTTGTGATTTTCTAACCAATTAAAGTAGGTTGAAGTGTTAATATGTGAAGCATAGCTATCACTTTCATATGAAAATATTACTTTCACCACCTAAATTTGATAATTTATCGATATTAGTATTAAAGGGTTGCTTTGTTGAAGAAAATTCTGAAGTAATATGTCGGTATTAAAAATGTTATTCGTGGTTTCGCCTTAAATTTCGCTCAATTACTCCCTCCGTAACGGTTTAATGGCAACAATTGGTTTTGCACGCATTTTAAGGAAGAGATTTAAGGATGTAAATGAATAAATTAATCAAAAATATTTTCAAGATTAGTAACCTCTAGTCTCATTCTTGATTGTGTTAAAACCAACTTGATTAATTTGTTCATCTACAGCCTTAAATCGCTTCATTAAAATGCGTGCAAAACCAATGGTTGCCACTAAACCGTTACGGAGGGAGTAGTTACATTCTAGGAAAAAGGACCTTCTGCATGTAGATTCTCAGATTATATGTGGATATCAGTGAAACATGTTAACATACTTGCTCATATCCTTCTAATATTTTTGCTAGGATTGAATGTGGTCATTTGATGTACTCCCTCTGTTCTTTTTAGTTGCTCCATTTTGACTTTCGCGTCTCCAACATACAACTTCAGCTACGAGTACCTTTAATCATTTATTAGTTAAAAAAAAAATTACTTGATTGATCCAAGAACATATCAGATAATAAAATTTGTTTTTATATATTAGTAAATATTTGAGTTAAAGAAAAGTCAACATGGAGCAACTAAATCAAAACAAAGGGAGCAATATTTAAGGGAGCATGTTGGTTTGTATGGTGGTGTATGTTATGAAAGTGTCGAGAACTTTCTACATAAGGTAGTCTTGAAGTTGATGGCGCTAACTGCTAACTTAGATTCTAAACCTTAGCTTATGTGTCATCACGCTAGGGGATGTGTTAATCAAAATGTGAGGTATATTTGTCTTTGTGATTATACAAGAATTTTTCCAGCTTTCTTCGACTAAAGACATATAGTTGTAATGTAGGGCGGTTAAAAGATGACCCCACTCGAACTTGACCTGGAATAAACGGGTTTGGTTAAGTTTTTCGATCCAATTATATAAGTGAATCAACCCAACCTAATCCGTTGACTAAATGGTTTAGGTTAACGGCTAAAATTTGCAACCCGAACATAAGCTGCTTTGACCCATTTATGTATTAAAAATCTCAAAAAAAAAAACTAATTTTGATAGATATTAAAATTGGTCAAGAAGGTCTAAAGATGGATCATAATCATCATTTTCTTAGAAAAAAAATTTATCCATTTCATGGTGAAATGTATTTTTGATTGTTTTGTATTTAATTAAGTTCTGCGGTGGATCCCACCGATCCTCGCCCTCCTCCAATACAAAAAATTAAATAATTGAATATGAATGGGTTAAATGGGTGAAGGGGGTGACCTACTTATTAAATGGGTAGGGTTAAGTTTGAACCTGTTTAATAAATGAGCTTGGTTGGTTTGAAACGTGTTCAATCCATTTAATATTGACGTGAACACAAACTTGACTCAACCCGGACTGTTTGTTTGCAAGACCTATGTCACTTTTTATTGGTCTGACAGTATAGTGAAAATGCTATACTTTGTAGTGATAAATAGTTCTTTTTTACTATGTTGTAAGTATTCCCAAGACACTGAAGTTTAAATGTTTGTTTGGAGTTAGTGACCTCCTCTTCCTCTTTCTAGACTGGTACTAAACCAGAATTTTTCAGGGAAAGAGTAATGTGACATCTTCAACTGAGAGACTAAGGAATGTGAATCTGATGGCTAAGGTTGCTACTAAAATTGCATTTCTTTGGGTGCCCTCCTTACTTGGAAAGGTGTAGTATCAAAGTCTGACATTTCCTTTCCAGTGTTGCCTCTGTATGTATGAATCACATATTCATGGGAATGACAGGGTGAATAACTTTGTTTTTAGGAGCTGCCGGAGCTTTTGATGTCACATTACAGTAAGAGAGGAGATTTTCTAGTTTCAATGGGTTCCCCTTTTGGAGTACTCTCTGCACTTCACTTCTTTAATAGGTAGAATCTGACGCAATTTATATTTTATATTTTTCAATTCTTTTTGCTTTCTTGTGGGGGACATAGTGAAAACTACTAGGTGTTGTTATCTTGACGGCTCTGAAATTTGAGATTCATATTCTGCTTAATATCTTTTTTGTTTATCTAAGAAGGTTTGAGGGGATACACACTATCCACTGGTCTATTGTTCTTCATTGTTGCTTTTGGCATTTCTCTGATGGACATCATATAGAGAAAGTGGCTTCGATACCTTGATTCTTCATTTTATCATATGTAACTAATGTCAGACTTTTTGACACTTAGGCAAGGGTATGGAATATGGAATCCTTGCCAACACCTTAACTTTCACGTAGACATTTCGATTCTCTTAAACAACATAAATTACAATGAGAAAGTATGTATATATGCTCACAGATGTGCTGAGATCAGAATTTTATCAAGAACTAGCAAACTAGGCAACCTAAAATGTGTGCGTTATGTAGTTGTATGAAAAGTGGATTAAAATATGTATTCTGATTTCAGGAATATGTTTAATGAATGTCATATTTCCACACTCAATTCTAGGGCAGTGTCACTGTGCTCAATATATCCGACATGACATGTCACATGGGGGACATTTGGCTATGTACTTGTAACCAACACTTAGAACTGTATCTGAGTGACGTAGTTATTCATGATAATCTAAATACGGTCTAAACTTAAAAGATATTATGCTCTGGTTTAAACTTTTCTGTGCATATCGTGGTTGGTCTTCTGTCTTTGCATTCCTTCCAATCTGCTTGGCTCTTCAGCAGCTGCCAATTAGATGGTGGTGGTTTATTGCTCAGCCACAGGGATGATGGGTTCTTGCTGCATAGTAATATCAAGTCTGGAAGCTTAAAATCCAAGATAAAAAGCCCCACGTCTTTACCTTCACTCCCCGGTCCCCTCTGCCCCCTTTAAAAAACCCTTTTTGACGTTATGTTCTCTCTTTCTCCACTATATTCTTGGTTTTGATTGTGTTATATGTTTTCTGCGTTGACCAGCATATCAGTGGGTCTAATTGCCAACTGCTATCCATCCACGTCCGCGAATAAGTCATTATTGATGGCTGATATTCGGTGTCTTCCTGGTATGTGTCTTCTCCCTGGTGATTTCCATTGGTCTTTAAAGTCCTCAGATTTTGACTCTGCTTGTATTAATGTAATAGGTATGGAAGGGGGTCCAGTCTTTGGTCAACATGGGTGCCTGGTTGGTATCCTTAGCAGACCTTTAAGGCAATCCGGGGGTGCTGAAATTCAGGTAATGCAACTTACGCTTGCTGAATTTTATTTCCTGGGTTCTTGAGAAAAGGATCCACCTTTGGGTTACAGGTAGTGATTCCTTGGAAAGCGATAGAAGATGCTTGCAGTGGCTTGTTCCAGTTGATGGCTGAAAATGTGGAGAAAGACCAATTCCCTGGAAACTTAAGTGGCGCAAGTACAGCTATTGTTAACTGTCTTAGTTGCAAAGTATCACCAAATTTAATAGAGAAGCATCCTGTGAGCTGTGGCTCTGTACCGTTGATGGTGGAGCAGGCAATGTCTTCTGTTTGTCTCATTACCTTGAACGATGGAGTATGGGCATCTGGCATTCTTCTTAACAAGCAAGGCTTGATACTCACCAATGCTCATTTGCTAGAGCCATGGAGATTTGGCCGAACTACTATACACAGTGGCCTTGATAAAACTAGGATAAAAAATACATTTGCTCTATCAGAGGGGCATACAGGGGAGCAGAAGAGCGCAGTTGTGCAGTCAAATTCTGTGCAACCTCTCAAATATTTCCATAAAAGCCATGGACATGATCCTTTTCTCCAAATTCATAGTGAAATAAGTGTTCGCTTAGATCTTATGAATTCATGGCTTTGGTGCACTGCTAAAGTAATATATATTTCTAAAGGACCCTTAGACATCTCTTTGCTTCAGCTTGAGTCTGTTCCAAATCAGCTATACCCTATCAATGTGGATCTTGCTTGCCCTTCCCCAGGATCAAAGGCATTTGTTATTGGACACGGATTGCTCGGGCCTCGATGTGGTAAGGATCTATTCTGTTTCTTTGTTTGCACTGTGATGCACCAGAAATTTGAATTCTGGAGTTTGCTCAAAATTTATGGTTGTGTTTGAATCAGGTTTTTCATTCTATAGGTTTTTCTTATTTCATCATATGGCTTACCTAATATTTGGCTTCTGTAGATAAGAGATTTTCCATTGACTTGTTTTACCAAACACTTTCTTCCTCATTTTCTAAGAACCGCAGCTTTAAAACAGCTAATTCTGTATAAATTAGAACAGCTAAGTTCGGGATCAAATTAAGCCTAAGCCTGAGTTCAAGAACCTTGTGAGTTGTGACTAAAGAATAGTTTCATAAAATACCTCTCTGGCAAGCTTTGTTTTGTAGCCTCTTATCTCATTCATGAATCTTGTATCCTCGGTACAGTCAAATTCATTTTTTATTGTCTTGACTATCAAATTGAAGTGTTGTCCTTCCCTTTTCTTGAATGTTTTTCCCGCGACTTTGTTTTTTTGGTTGCAAAGATGGGGTGGTCTTCGCAATCAATCTATGTACTTCTTCTAGTTGCATACTTCTTCTACACATTTTCTATACTTTCCAGAGGTCCATCTTATACATGCTTCAAAACACTTTTTCCAGACTTGCAACCAACCATCTCATCTGGAGTGGTCGCGAACATTGTGAAAGGGAAAAAATTGTGGGACACCTATCCACTTTGCAAGAAAGTCAGGCAGAAGATATCCCAGTGATGCTGGAGACAACAGCTGCAGTACATCCCGGTGGTAGTGGGGGTCCGGTGGTCAATTCATCCGGTCACATGATTGCCCTTGTGACAAGGTATGATATGCGGGGACAAAAAAACATTTGTAGATGAGTCTGGTACTAATAGCTCTTGGTTGATGATTAGAATTTGAAACTTCACCACCTTCTTATGTTTGGCACAAGTTCTAAGCATTGGTAATGAGCATAGTTTATGGAAGATGGAATATCTGATAGAGCCTAAAATTGACAAGTGGTGTTGACGTGTTAGAATCATTTATGCTTTCCTCCAATATGCATCGGTTAATTGATCTTAACTGTTCTCTTGACCTGCCAATTCCTCCAAGTCATATTTAATGTAGCAAAATACTCAATACTCGATGTTAAATGAAAGTTGGTATGTGAGATTTTTTGTATTAAGTGTTAGAGTTATTTGTTGATGAAATCTTCCATGTAGTCTGAGCTCTGTTGTGCTCTATTTGCCTGAACTTCACTTTTACTGCCGGTTTGGTAGGAAATGATTGGTTATCACATTACACGGACATTGACATGAAAATTGTACTACAAATTTATTACCAATTTACCACTACTGTCATTTGATATCGCCTACCAAACATATCTTTTAATTTCAGGCGTGAAAACTTTCTCCAATGCATTTTGTTGCAAAGTTTTGATTTTTCTGTTACGGGGTTCCTAATTATCTGAGGTATTTGCATCCAGCAATGCAAAGCATGGCGGGGGAACAGTTATACCACACATGAATTTCAGCATACCATCTGCAGCTCTTGAACCTGTTTTCATGTTCGCTGAAGGTAACTGGCTTTTTCATGTAGAACAAAATAGCTTATTAACTTACCTGCGGATAAGTTATCGCCATATTTGTGCTTCATAATTTACCTTTCCAGCGGGAGTAATAACCCTTCCCTGGAAAGTTCTTTTCTCTATTGAAACTGAAAAGAAGTATGGTCATGTCCCCCAAAAAAATCTCTTCAATTTCTTCCCATGATTCCCCACAAGTCACTAGAAAAGTTAGAGATAAAGAATCAATGAAAAAGAGTGGGGGAGAGGAATATAGGATGATAGGAGAAGAAAAAGAAGTTAAGGAAATGGTAGTATGGGTACCATTTGAGCGAGTTCGGTTCGAGTTACGCTGTGTTCGATTTGACTCAAAACTATATCAGGTCCAACATTGCCTTAGTCAAGTCACTTGAAGTCAATTTTTTTAATCAAGTGTAGCCACTTAAGTCAATTTTTTGTATGAGTCGGGTTCAAGTGCGCGGGAGTTGACACGCTCGATTAGCACCCATATGTAGCAATATTTTCTTTGGAAATTGAAATATTGTCTTCTTTAGAATAATTATTTTCCCCCCTTCCCAAAGCAAATAAATAAATAGGTAACTACTACTTGTTAGTTGTTTGATAAAGTGACTTTTGGATGACCTTTTCATTGGCTTTTGCTTTTGGCTTTTTTCATGTGGTCAAATAACCGAAAATAATGTTAAATTGTTTTACTAGTTTTTTGCGTTGACTTTACCTTTCGTTTTGTATTAAACATCCAATGACCGACTTTGCCAAACCCTTTTATAAATAACCATTAGTCAAACACCCAACACCAATTGGTCGAACCAGTTAAGTAAAACAGCTAACGGATTGTCCAACACCCCTAATGCTTTTCTTCCAACCACACACTTTCTTACGAGTCAGTTTCTTTCTTGACCGGAAGAGAAGATGCAGAGACATAACATGCCTATGCTTTTACATAAAAACACTGCTCAGAATTAACGCCTGTGTCCTGTGAGCTTATTTTTCTAATAATAGCTGCTCTTTTCGCAGACATGCAGAAACGCTCACTCCTCCAGCAACTAGATAGACCAAACAAGTACCTCACTTCAGTGTGGGCAATGATGCCACCAATCTCACCTGATCCAGATCCCTCACGACATGCCGTAAGCGACTTGCTTAGCAAAGATGTGGAGAAACAAAGCAAGGGCTCTCAATTTGCAAAATTTATGGACGAGAGAAAAGAGCTATTTGGGAAATCTCGTCTGCTCAACACAAAGCAAGACCTTTCCCGTGATACAATTCCTAGCAAGTTATGACAGTTACAAGTGGGTTTTTGGATCCGATGGAAAAGTCGAAACTGTATTTCGTGTAAATTTCAAGTTACTGATTATTCATTAACTTTGTATTATTTGTTCAAAATTGTGGTAAGCTTTGTTATGGACGTGGAGGAGAGATGTTCTTACTGGCTAAAAGACCTCTTAAAATGCGTCTCTTGTAAATTTGCAGCTTCTCAAAGGTGTTGGAAAGATGATGGAAGATGAAGTAAATGCATTAGTTGGTTGGGGATTAATGTCAAGTGTTCGATTCTGCTCGAAAATAATGCTTCCTCTGTTTTTTATTGCTTGTATCATCGAACTTATGCACAAGAACTAAGAGGCAGAGAGATATAGAGAGAGGGAGAAAGGAGACTCGTGTGATTGGTAGAGGTAGAGGTAGAGGTAGAGAGTAATTATTGCTCTAAAAGGAAATTATGCAAGTGGTTTGTCATTTTCAAGAGTGGGAAACGATGCAACATGCAAGTAATAAAAAACTGAGATATGACGGAGAAAACGCCATTAAGGCTAATCCTGTTCACTTGCATTTTACTAAAAATTATTTTTACGGTTTCAAATTTAATTTTACTCAAGTGAATTATTTTGTGGGTGAAAGATATTTTTTGCTAATTGCATGTTATTTTCTTATACTTTTTCCTTTTTAAAAATTCCATCGATTTGGCTTTCCCGTAATTCATAATTTTGACATGAGATGGCGATAAGGCGAATATGGACCGATTTCCATTGGGGTTAGATCCTTATCCGTTTCCCAAAGCTAGATCCATATCTCGTCATAGTTCGCCGATTTCGAAAAAAACAAAGACCTAAATCCAGATCGGAGACTCCAACGTGGCTATGGATACGAAACAGATCTTAAACGCAATCATTATATTCTTTTATTTTAAAAAATGTATATTTAGACGATTATGTGCATTTTTACACTGAAAATATATATATACTCCCTCTGTCCCATATTAGTCTCAACAGTCTCACTTTTACATTTTTCATATGTTTTACTTTAACCATTATTTTTAACTAACATATAAAACCAAATGTTAGTAAATAAGATGTTAAATTTGTTTAAATGTATAAATTTGACACATCAATTTTTCATAATATTTACTAATTGATAGTTAGATATATTAATGGTCAAAATTGTGTATTGACAAGTATGTCAATCATACTGTTGCAACTAATATGAGACAGTGGAATTGTAATATAAATTGAACATGGGTAAAACAAAATATCTTCACATTTTTTTCGCGATAAGAATGTTTAGGAGTAACAGTTTTATTATAATTGTTACATAATACTTCCTCCGTTTCGCAATACTCGCAACATAAGAATAGTAACCACTATTCATCTACCAATCTTATATTATATTTTTTCACAAGTATATACGAAAAAATATAGTCAAGTGGGGTCTTATTTGATTCGTCTTAACGCATACTATTATAATTTTAACTTTTTATAATTTTTACTTATCAATAATTAGAGATATTAAGCTTCAAAGCATTGCATTGGATAGTGTATAAACAAGAAACGTTACGAGTATTGCGAAACGGAGGAAGTATTTAGTGGTTTACATAATATTTTTTTCTCAAAGTTATACATCATACAATAAAAATAGTAATACTTTAAAATTTCATATATCAGCCAAAAACAATGGTAAAAATTAAGCATGTAAATAGTGCAAAAGTCAAATTGATAAACACAAATAGATTATAATTTCTTAGTTTTTATTAGTTGAAATGTTTCTCTCTTAATCCTGATACGACACATTTATTTAAACGTGTTAGAACCCATTTATTAAGCGCGTCGTTGATCACTTTATCTCATACTTTAGATACTATCCATTTGTATATATCTTGTTAGAATGTAAGAGTGTATAAAAAATATTTATATATCAAAAAAACTGGATCAGAAAAAAAAGAAAAAGATCAAACAAAATAGGGAAAAAAAAGTTGCTACGAGTTATGTAGATAAAATAATGTCAAGTTGAATTCCAATCCAATCCATCTAATAAACAAGTCGTGCCGAATCAACTCCATTACTCAAACATGTTGAAAGCTTTAACCCAATTCATCATTTTGTGTTGGGTGGCAAAATCGTATCAACTTTTATCACCTTTACTTAATTACAACCTAAGAATCAGAGTGTTATACTCCTTAAAAATACAAGATTTTAGAATGACATACATCAACTTGGCATTTGATTTCACTACTTTCCAAATTTTCATTTATCAAAGCCTTTAAGGAATCTATAATTAGTTCTTAATAATATAAAAAAATAGATTTAACAAAAATCAAACAAAAATCTAAACGCGTAAACTTCAGAGGAAAAAAAGATCCACAAGAACAAGATTAGCATCTCAAGTAGTTAACGTTATTTTTATGGTCCACAGTTATATTACAACCAACAGCGTAAGTTACACAAGTCAGAAAAACAAGAAACCTAAACAAAAACAGAACAGAGCAAAAAGGAAGAAGCTCAGGTCTCAAAACAGACACTTATATTTACATGAATATGGAGAGCATCAAAACAACAGCACATTTATAACACCTAGACCATTGTCAATCGGTCACACTCAAACGTGCTTGCTCCTTGTCTCCCCACTGTAGAGCCTGCAATTTTCATTGACAGAGAGACCCTCAAAACAATTTTTCAGCCAAATAATCTGGACATTTAGAATAATCAAAGAAGTATTTTTATCTTATATATTTATTCTACTGAATTTATTGATACTAGACTAAATTTATTTGTACCAAACTGAACTTATTCTCACGAAATTGGTCTAATTTTCACTTATTTTACTTTTACTTGATAGTTGATTATTTTTTCCTCTTTATAACTACCGAATCGTACCAAACAAAACTTATTTCTACTAAACTAAACTTAATTTAGCTAAAATGATCTTATTTATACTAAATTGAATTTATGTTTATTGAATATTATCAGTGAACAGAGCCCACGATCAGATCTTTAATTAACATTCAATATATTTTACAAAATGGTGTTAACTTTCGTATACAAGTTAAAATCGGGTGTTGTTCGGGGGTAACGTGTGTTTATATTCAAAATAGTGACATTAGATGATTTAAATGGATGCTTTAAGACGAAGATTTGGGTGTCATACAGGGTCCATAGTCCATTATCATTTATCCAAGGGTGTAATATTGTCCAGGGTCCATCATCCATCATCATTCCAAGGGTGTAATATACGTTGATCTTCATATTCCCTTTAATTTTTCTAATTAATCATGATTAAATAACCTTTTTTAGGTACTCCTTTGATTGATTAAAACAGCATGATAATATAATCAACTAAGGATAACATAAAAGAGTTTGAAGTATAAGCAAAGTAACGTTACCAGTCATAAACAGTAGGAGAGGATGCTTGTGTAGGCTTATCAAAGATCTGATTACCAATACTCCTTGTATTAAGGTTACTACCTGGGTGGAATACACTCCTCCACACATTTTCTTTACGTGCTGAATTCGGCGTAGTCGGTGTCGCCGGCGATGTGGGCGTTACTGGACTGCTTGCCGACATCAAACCCGGTGATGGCATCGACACTGACCTCTGGTATTTTGCCATGTCTCCATCTACACCTTAAATAAAAAAAATTCCAACAACCAAGATGACATATTAGGATCATGATCAACATACATAATATGGACAGTGGACTATGGAGTTATATCTAGTAGTACTATAGTATTGTGCATGTATCTACTTGAATACTATTATAGTGTAACATACATAAAAATATGAAGTTATGAAATTATACATCAAGCTAAATGATAATATACCAAGGTTGGCTAAGTTTGAAGTTTGAAGTTTCCTGAGTTTGCCAAGCCCACGATCAGGGTGTGGCCCAGCTACCACATCATCCCATAATTTCTCTAGTAGCACCATTTTTTTTCCCTGACTTTGTTTTGTGAGTTTCTTCTCTCTTGATCTTGGTAGGTAGAAAGAGGGATTAGAATTGGCAAAGGAATGGCTTGTTTTATAGACAAAAGCTAAGGGTGAAAATATCTCTATATGGATTACCTTAGAAAATTCTTAATTTATCCTTTTATTTTAATAAAAAATAATATCCTGTAAAGAAATTTTCAACAAGTAATTTGCTATCTTCACACTCACTGGCGGTTGTCATTTTCTGAAAGGTTGGAGCTTTATCGGATAGAGTTACTATTGTAAAGGCTTGTTTGGTTTCCTACTTACTCCATCCGTTTCATATTACTTGATACACTTCTTATATTGTTCATTTTATATTACTTGATACACTTCTAAAAATATATTTTCTTATTATAGAATGGGTCTATATTTGTCATATTACATCATCTCTCTTTAGCTTTTTATTTTACTTTTTGCTCACATTTATCTCATATTGTACTTTATGGACTTAGATAATACCAACAACTAACTACTCATAATAAAATAAACAAGTCAAATAGCACTACTAAAACTTTGTGCCGGTCAAACTATATCAAGTAATATGGGACGGAGGGAGTATATTATAGAGTAGGAGTATGAGCAATTTAAATATATGTTCCTAAATTCTAATACTATATATACTCTTTATACGATAATGAGTTAGTCTATTGGTTTGAGACCCTCCTTTTTTTTCTATGACATGGAATTGATTCTCACCCATTTCATATGGGATCACATTCTCCCTATACTTTTGTGCACGGGTTTTATTTCTTCTTACCTAATGTAGTCTCATACTTATAAATGAGATAATATATTTTTTAAAATATATATAGCCCCAATATTTGAAAGAGAAATGGATATTTGTGGGATAGAGTTAAATGAAATGAGTGTTAATAAAATATGGGTTTAGGTTGGTCTAATTTTAAGTTAAAATTAGACCGCCTCTTTTAATAATTTGTGTAAAAAATTGAATCTTTTTTCATCTTCAACATCTATTGTACTTCATTAATCAATTCTCTATGACATGGCAATAATCGGTTAAAATATCCTAATCTTCTAAAATCGTCCCTCCTTATACTTTCTCTCAATTTTCTTCTTCCTCACAATATCACATCAACCCCTTAATCAATGACTTCACCTTTAATCCTCTTATATTATCAAAATCAAATGCAAATTTTTCGGGTTAAGAGGGTGAGTAGAATATTAAAGAGTTATTAAATTCTTTTTATTTTTCTATTTTTGTAGTGACATACTTAGATTTTTGTCTTTTAAAAAAGCACTTAACTAAGGCTTATGGCTGAGCAAAACTTGGGCTAGACCGCACCAAACCGCAAACCAAATCATTTTTGGCGCGGTTTGGGTTGGTTTATGAACTTAAAAAAATGGGTTGGTTTGCATTTTTTATCAAACCGCGGTTTGCGGTTTGGGGTTGGGTTATTATATTTACAAACCAAACCGCACCACAAACCGCCAAAATGCCTTTATTATTCGACTTAACAACAATTTTGTACCTTTAGTAGTAATATTTGTAGCCATTTTGTAATTTTTTAATATTTATTTAAATTTTTTAATAACAAATGTGTAGTTTGTAAAATAAAGCCATAATTGCAAATTAGAAAAAATTTATTGAGATAAAATATGGGTTAACCGCAAACCGCACTGCACCAAACCGTTTTACGTGGTGCAATTTGGGTTGGTTTGGCCCAAAGTGCGGTTTGGGATGGTTTGAGAAAACGTCAAACCGTTTTTGTATGGGTTGGTTTGGGTTATGTCCCAAACCGCATCAACCCAACCCATGCTCAGCCCTACTAAGGCTGGTGTAAAATTTTAAGATTGTTTGTGTGGTTAGAGGTTGGTTAAGGATGGATTAGGTGACCGAATGATAAACAAAAAATTTATAGGTCTTAAAAGGTAAAAAATACAAAACCTAAAATCTTAATTATATCCTTAACTCATTATTGTCTAACCAAGCAACTTCTAAATTTCTGAATTTTTACATAACAACCATTTTGATGAAACGGGTAGAATAAAATACTTCCTCCGTTTTCGAATAAATGCAACAAAGAAATTTTTTATATCTCTCAAAAATTATCCCTTTATTGCATCTATTAAAAAACATAGGAAGTAAAAATAAGTTGGTCAATAATAGTAGTTTCCAAACAACTCACGGTGTAATATTGGGAAGCTAGGAGGTTGACTAAAAAAGAGCAGGAGAGACTAGAGAGTGAGTGGGCAACTGGCAAGTATGGAGTGGAATTAGTAAAAATGTAAAGGATAAGGATGAAATGCGGGGTCCACTAAGAAATATCTTAAGAATGGGTCAGAGAAAGATTTTCGTGATTACCGTCCACCTGGCTTCTACTCACTATAATTATTGTCCTATTCTTTAGAGGACAATTGTGGGTCCCTGTTAGGTGACGAATTGAGAAAGACATATGAGCCCCTTTGCTTTTATATGGAATCAAATTATTAGTAATTTTTAATCTAAATAATGTACCCTTCTACCGAGAAAAAGAAAACATGTGAATGTCTCGTGCTTACATGTTGGCATTTGATATTGAGACCATGCACCCGGGTGTACCTTGCGCACGGTGTATCCAGTGGCATTATGGTAATTTTTGCAAACTTCAGCAAATATCTCTAATACAATTTCCTTCCATTTTACATCACTAAATGGAAGCTACCTCAGTGGTTGAGCCTCTATACTCTCTCCGCGTGGTCGTGGGTTCGAATCCCCCCTCTACCTCTCTTTGTTTTTTTATTTTCCTCCTTCAACTCATTTTTTATTCATCTTCTTTTTATTCCTATTTTTTAAAAAAGAAATATATTATTGCTCATTTAAAAGTTATATTGCTCATTTGAAAGTTACGATGCTCATTTATTTAGTTATTTTTCAAGTTCAAGTATAATCTATTTGCTCATTCGAAAACAATATTGCTCATTTACTTATATTATAACCGATTACTCTATTTGGTATTTATTTTAACACATTAGAAAATATATTTTCTCATTTTAAGATATATTTCTCATTTGAAATATATAATGCTCATTTTAGTAATATATTCGTCAATGTGAAACAGTATATACATGTTTACTAATCAATAAAGAATTATATAATTGCTCATTTAAAAGATAAATTACACATTTATATTTCCACGTACCAGTGTTAAGCTACTACAAATTAGAAAATAATATTGTTTATTTTCTTCTTTTTTATGACTATTTATTTTTTATTTAAGACATTAGAAATAAACATTTAATTTGCTCATTTAAGATACATCGCTCATTCGAACTATGTATTGTTCATTCTAGTGATATATTGGAAGCTTAAAAATTAAAGTGAATTTAAAATAATTATATATTCTACACCGTAAAATAAGACAATGTTTGCTCATTGTAAGCATGTTTTACTCATTTAAATTATTTTTTGCTCCATAAATATTCAGTGGTATTGTAAATAATTTCATTAAATGAGCAATATTCTAAGATATTTTGCTCATTTAAAGACATTTTTGCACTAAGTAACATATTTACTCATTTCAAAGCTATATTTCTTCTTTCATTAATCTTTCAATGGGTAACTTATTGTTTGTTTAGTTTTTATTTCTCCACATTCAAAAAAGAATTGGAAAAAATTAGAGAGTGGAAAAGAAAAGAAGAATATAATAATAAAAAATTAAGTCATAGTAACAACTCATTTTGTGAATGAGCAAATTTATTACCTCACTCAAGATCAAAATGTTTACTGATCTTCCTGTGTAAAAAAGATTGCTCATTTGATCAAATGAGTAAAATAAAACTGCTCATTCGATCAAATGAGTAAAACTAAAACTGCTCATTTGATCAAATGAGAAAAATAAAACTGCTCATTTTATGAGTGAGCATATTTATTTTACATCACTTGAGATTAGAATGTTTACTTATCAAAACAAACATGCTCATTTGTCAAAATGAACAGGTTGATTTATCTCCAAGACAAAATAAACTGCTCATTTGATCAAAATTAGTAAAATAAAACTGTTCATTTTGTAAATGAGTAGAGTTAATTTAACTTACTCAATATCAAATCATAATGTGAACTATATCAAACATATTTTTCCAATTTTCCTTTGAAAATCATGTTGCTCATTTCCTTATTTTTTTACTCTCACTGTTTGTTTTTAATTGTTACAAAATGAGTAGATTTATTTTACTTCACTCAAGATCAAAATTTTTACCGATCTTCCTTTGCAAATAGATTGTTCATTTGATCAAATAAGTAAAATAAACCGCTGAATTGTGATCAGAATGTTTACTGATCTTGCTGCACAAAAATGATTGCTCATTTGATCACATGAGTAAAATAAAATCGCTCGATTGTGATCAGAATGTTTACTGATCTTGCTGCACAAAAACGATTGTTCATTTGATCAAATGAGTGAAATGTATTATAAGAAATGGAAAAAGTTAGTGAGTGGAGAAGAAAATAAGAATAAAATAAGTTATTTATTTATTTTTAAAAAAAAATATATTGTAACAGAATATGAAAAATATTAAAAAGAAAAAAGGCGTGTTATAATAATTATATATTCTACCTGTAAAATAAATTTTTTAGAAATTTAAAAATAACAATTATAGTACAACATCCCTCCAAAAAAATAATTATAGTACAACAATATGCAAAATAATTGAAAAAGATAAAATAAAAAAAAACTAAAATAAGAACTAAGACTATGGAAGAAACATGAAAAACAAAACAAAAAAAAATTAAACAATGAGATTCAAAACCAAAAGAGAAGGAAAAGACAAACGTTAAAATAAAATTATAAATGATTGGTATGGGAGTCGAACCCATTACCAACTGCCAAGAACATAAACCTCAAGACCAACTGAGCTAAACTATCTACATGGTATTGGGGCATGCTTTTAATACTTATACTGTTGCCCAGATTTTCGCGTTAATTACAATAATGCCACCGGGTGCACCATGCGCACGGGGCACCCGAGTGCATGATAATAATTGTATTTGATATTCTCTCCTAATTGTTTGATTGTAGGGAGTATGTGAGCAAATATTTGATGGTGCGTTTGATCAAATTTATTTGACTCCACGCAATGTTCTCATTAAGCTAATCTAGAAGATAATTGAAGGTCGGCTTTCTAGTACCACCAAGAAAGCAATAATCGTTAAGAATGAACCAAGACAATGAAAATAGATTTTGTGAAAGATTCATCCATATAATATTTTTGGTTTATTGTTCTTTTGGCGAAAAATATTTTAGGCTTGTTCATTACTTTGTTATGCGTTGCATAGGAAAACCAAGGAACGAATTGACTGTTATTTTGGAATTTAGATTTTTCATGGGTACGATAAGAGATAAATATATTTACATTTTTTTTACTAAGGTATCATATACTAGTAACATACTCATTATTTTGTCAAGTGTAAATAATAATTTGTTAATCTACCAAAAAAAATCTCGTTTTACAAGGGCCTAAAAAGAAGCTAGTTCGTGAATATATAGTGACAACATCCTTGGGAATTGGGATCGTTGAGTGCTTCTACAAAACTGTCGGTTTGCAATAAAAAAAGATAACAACTTTTTGTATTTTCGTGAATATAAGGTGAGTGATCTTCTAACCTCCACGATACGTGTAATGCCCCGTTAATTTGGCAGTCCTTCACATCCATTACTGCTCAGCGCATTCTGGCCCTTCTTGTGCCCCCTGTTCCTGAGGTACACGAACTCTTCCGGGCTTCCACGTCAAATGGCACATATACTATTAAGTCTAGGTATTGGTGGATTTTTCAACAAACTCATCGGCAACCACCTCCATTACCTTTCTGGCGCGTCTTTTGGAAGCAGAAGCTCCGCATCGCTGGCAGATTTTCCTTTGGCGGTTACTTCACAATGCGCACCCTACAAAAGATAATTTGCGAAAGAGATCTTTTGACATCTCTCCTCAGTGTTTGTTCTGTCATCTTGGAGAGGAAACTGTTGTGCATCGTTTCCGAGATTGTCCGATCACTACTAGACTTTGGGCGGCTTCTACTCGTGGCACTTCGTTCAAAGGTAGCCACATCTTTTTCGAGATTGTCCTATCACTACTAGAATTTTGGGCGGCTTCTACTCGTGGCATTTTCAACGGTTAGCCACATGGGACTTTCAGATTGGTTTAAGGGGATCTTTCTCTACCTAGCTCGCCAGCAGCATGAGGGATGTTACCTTCTCTTGACCTTTGTGGTCGCATTCTGGACCATATGGTGCTACCGTAATGCCGCTGTTTCCCAAGGCATCCCTCTATCACCTCTAAAGCTGCTTCAAACCTTGAGGGAAATATTCAACGCTATCTCCCAGTCGTCACTGCTTCTACCCCATCTTCTACTAGTTCCGGTCGACTTTCTCAATGTCCTCTTGAGTTTAGGAAATGCCTCCTTCAGCAGAGCCGGATGCTCGTTTGGTTGTCGATGGTGCTTGGAAGCTGTTGCCGAATGGAACTATTGTAGCAGTTGTTGGCTGGCAACTAGTCACACCACTCCAGACTATTTCGACAGGCAATCGAGTTTTTGCTCTACTCCCATTTCATGCTGAATTGTTGGCTCTTTATGCAGGTTTGCAAGAGGCTCATGCTTCTGGTGTTCATCTATAGGTTGGTGTTGACTCTCTTCTTGTGGTCTCATCATTGCAGCATCCGGAGTCCTATGACGCCCTCTATCTCAATCTCATACGAAGCATCTTTGTGCTTGTCTCCACTTTCCTTTCTTTTGTGTGTGTTAAGGTTGATCATATTAGTGTCTTGCTTGTGATATTGTCAAAAAAAACTTTTTGTATTTTGTTCATGAGAGCCACTTTAATTCCTTCGCAAATACCTTTAACTCTGTTTGAAATGAGTCTAACTCAAACTGAAAACCGTCATCCATTTTCAACCTGCTAAGCAACTTATGGGCCAGGATTTACAAAAGAAGCATACATGGACATAGTGGCAATCTAAATCTTTGACAAAATTTTCCCGATTTCGACACTGGTTTTGGGGTAAAATGAAGTACGTATTATTTTTAAAGGTGTTTTTAGGCTTGGGTTCCTCTTTGTTACTGAGAAGCACATTACTCCAACTCTTCCAACTTTCATAACAGATGAAGAGAAGAGCTCTTTCAAAAGGAAGCATTTGATTCTCATGCTAGGAATTAAGGTTTTCTTGTAGCCTCCCCCTTCTTCCACCAAATATTCTTCCCTTTCCCGGCTACTTGGGTTGGATCATAATCTGTAAAAATTTTAGATACAATCAAGATTAATAAAAGGTAAACATTAAAACAAATGAATTGCTTATTTAAAATTTTAATTACTTCCTCCGTTTCAAAATAGATGCCACATTGTACCAAAATGGGTGTTTCAAAATAGATGCCACAATGTTCATTTTTTCCTTCTTTAGTAAGTTTTAGTGTGTGAATTGTCAATTATACCCTTACTTTTCACATTAAAACATGTTTAAGTATCCTAATTAAGTTACTTAATGTTAAGTAATTTTACCCACCCACCCCTCTCTCTCACCACTATACCACCACCACCACCACCATACCCAGCCACCATCATCGCCTAAACCCTAACTTCTCCGACCACCAGCACCACCCAACCAAGCTCCAACCATCTGCACAGATTTCGACGGCCATTTCCCGAGCCCACAACGCAGAACCACCACCGAGCCCACCACCACCGAGCCCACAACGCAGATCCACCACCGAGCCCACCACGCTGCCGAAGACCACCACGCCGCCACTGAAAACACTACAAACTCCTCCACCAAAGTCGAAAACCACCACGCCGCCACTGAAAACACTCCAAACTCCTCCACCAAAGTCGAAAACCACCACACACCCTCGAAATCACCACCAAACCCCTCGAAAACCATCATAGAAACCGTTCTAAAAGCACCAAAACTGATCGGAAAATCACCAAAGCTAGGGTTTCGAAGGAAGATCGAAGATTGAAGATGGCCTACAACCCAGATAGAGAGAGATCGAATAAGAGAAGTGAAGATGGTGTGGGGTTGGATTTCGGTGGCTTTGGTGGGTGGAGGTGGCGTGGTGTTGGATTTTGGTGGGTTTGGTGGGTGGAGGTGGCGTGGTGTTGGATTGCGGTGATTTCTATGGTGGTTTCGTGGGTGTTAGGAGATGTTGGTGGTTGCTGTGGAGGAGAGAGAAGGGTGTTAGTTGGGTGGATGTGGCGGTGGGTGGTGTTGGCGGTGGTTTCTGGGGTGTTAGGAGATGTTGGTGGTGGCTGTGGAGGAGAGAGAAGGGTGTTAGTTGTGGTGGAAGGAGAGAGACGGTGGTGGATGGATGGATTGGGTTGGGTTGGGTTGGGTTGTGGTGGCTAATTATATTTTTAATTACATGCCACTCACCCACTTTCAATTAATTAATCATGTTTAGGAAATTTTGCCTAGGAATCCGTTTTAACAACAATGTGGCATCTATTTTGAAACGGAGGAAGTAAATAATAAGAGATTCATGAACGGGTAGATCACCTCTTCTTCGAGCTTATGCTTGTTTAGGTATTTTGGTTTAACACTGCTTCACACCCAAAAAGAAGTGAGCAACATCCGAGTTAAACTTGAAGGTGGAAGTCTTTTCTAAATATTTTGTCATCAAAAATAACAACATGTTGTGAAAAGATGAAGACAGAACTAAGAGAGAAACTAGGCAGAATAGAAAAATACTGAGAAAAGGTTTATACTCGGTGTAAAATTTTCATTCACCAAACGCTGATATATATAGGCGTATAACTTACTGTACAATAACAATGTACAAAAGCAATCAGCAAGTATTACAGTAATAGCATTAAATGGCATTCACCTTTTGCAAAGTTTGCGCTGCAAACTTTGACTTACAACACTCCCCCTTGAATGCAAATATTTTCGATTTTGATCCATATAGACTTATTTCTTTATATGCTTAAATATACTGCCTCGTTAAAAACCTTGTCAGGAAAAACCCAGTGGGATGAAAACCTGATCGAAGGGAAAAAGAGTGCAGTGCATACAAGAACCATAATACTCCCCCTGGAATGCCCATTGTTTTATTTACATCAAAGAACATGGTGCAACTTTATTATATGTTGATATTTACCGCCTCGTTAAAAACCTTGTCAGGAAAAACCCAGTGGGATAAAAACCTGATCGAAGGGAAAAAAGAGTGCAGTGTATATAACCCTCCCCCTGAGTCTAACGTAGGTTACTGAGGTAACGCATTCCAATCTTGTGCACCAATTGTTCGAGTCTCTTTGAAGGAAGGGACTTGGTAAACAAGTCCGCAAGGTTTTCACTTGATTGAATTTGTTGAATGTCTATCTTTCCTTCTTTCTGGAGATCATGCGTGAAGAAGAGTTTTGGTGATAAATGTTTGGTTCTATCTCCTTTGATATATCCTTCACTGACTTGGGTGATGCAAGCAGTATTATCTTCATATATCAGTGTTGGATTATCAGTAACTAAATTCATACCGCATTCTTTTTGGATATGGCTAATCATTGTTCTGAGCCAAACGCATTCTCTTCCAGCTTCATAGAGAGCAATCAATTCGGCATGATTTGATGATGTGGCATTTAATGTCTGCTTCGTTGATCTCCATGATATTGCTGTACCTCCATAAGTGAATAGATACCCAGACTGTGATTTGGCCTTTTGAGGGTCGGATAAGTATCCAGCATCTGCATAACCAATTAGTGAAGCACTTTGCTTCGATTGATAAAATAATCCAAGGTCATGTGTTCCTCTGAGATAACGGAATAGGTGCTTAATTCCATTCCAATGTCTTTTTGTTGGCGCATTATTGTATCTAGCTAAGAGGTTCACTGAAAAAGCTATGTCAGGCCGAGTATTATTAGCTAGGTACATTAAAGCGCCAATTGCACTCAAGTATGGTACTTCAGGACCAAGAATTTCTTCATTTTCTTCTCGAGGTCGGAATGGGTCGTCTTTCACATTCAAAGACCGCACAACCATTGGAGAATTTAATGAATGCGCTTTATCCATGTAAAAACGTTTTAAGACCTTTTCCGTATAATTTGATTGGTGAACAAAGATCCCGTCCTTCAAATGTTCCATTTGTAAGCCAAGGCAAAATTTTGTTCTACCAAGGTCTTTCATTTCAAATTCTTTCATCAAGTACCTTGCAGTTATTTCAAGTTCTTTATAAGTTCCAATGATGTTCAGATCATCAACATAAACTGCAATTATAGCAAATCCTGATTTGAATCGTTTAATGAAAACACAAGGATTGATTTGATTATTTTTGAATCCTTCTTTCGTAAGGTATTCACTGAGACGATTGTACCACATTCTTCCGGATTGTTTAAGTTCATAAAGCAATCGTTTTAGCTTTATAGAGGTCATGTCTCTGGATGTGTACTTTTCTGGTAGTTTTAGTCCATCAGGGACTTTCATGTAGATGTCAGTGTCAAGTGACCCATATAAGTATGCAGTCACGACATCCATCAACCGCATTTGAAGTTTTTCGAAGACGGATAAACTTACCAGAAATCTAAATGTAGTTGCGTCAACTACTGGAGAATACGTATCATAATAATCAATCCCTGGCATTTGGGAGAAGCCTTGGGCAACAAGCCTTGCTTTGTATCTAACGATTTCATTTTTCTCGTTTCGTTTTCTGACAAATACCCACTTGTATCCTACTGGTTTTACCCCTCTTGGTGTCTGAGTTATTTGTCCGAAAACTTCTCGCTTTTCAAGGGATTTTAGTTCTGCTTGGATTGCTTCTTTCCATTTTGGCCAATCTTGACTACGGCGACATTCGTCTACGGTTTTTGGTTCTACACCATTCTCGTCAGATACCATTTCAACCGCTATGGAGTAAGCAAAGACATCATCTAAGACAACATTTTTTCGATTCCACTGTCTCTTTGTACAAGCATAATTAATCGAAATTTCAATGTTGTCGATACTTTCGTGTCCCTTATTATTTGGAACATCTTCTTCTTTGTCTTTGTCTTTATCTCTTTCCTCATTTTGAATTTCATGATTTTCGGTTGGAGGAACAATCATTTGTTCCTTTTCTATTTCATCTTGCCTTTTATTTTTTCTTGGTTTCGAATCTTTCGAACCAGGTGGCCTTCCACGCTTACGGTGTGCCATAGACTCTTTGTCAATTGCCTTATTATCTATGGGAATTTCAATTCGTGGGGGAGCATTCTCTGCTGGTATATGTGACTTCGTCACTTTTTTACTGTCAATGAATGCATCAGGCAATTGATTTGCAACACCTTGTAAATGAACAATTTTCTTAACTTATTGTTCACAAGAGTTTGTTCGTGGATCAAGAAAAGATAATTGTGTTGCATTCCATGTAATTTCTATATCCTTTTTGTTTGGGTCCACTTTCTCTCCCCCTAAGGCTGGGAATAAGCTTTCATTAAAATGACAATCGGCAAAACGAGCCGTGAATAAATCACCTGTCATTGGTTCAAGATATTTTATAATTGATGGAGATTCAAAACCAACATATATTCCCAGCCTTCGTTGTGGACCCATCTTTGTGCGTTGTGGTGGAGCAATAGGGACATATACACCACATCCAAATACTTTCAAATGTGAGACATTTGGTTCTCGACCAGATACTAATTGTAGTGGTGAGAATTTATGATAAGCTGTTGGTCTCAATCGAATCAATGATGCTGCATGCATTATGGCATGACCCCAAACAGATGAGGGCAACTTTGATTTCATCAATAATGGTCTTGCAATCAATTGCAATCTTTTTATTAATGATTCAGCAAGACCATTTTGTGTATGAACATGAGCCACTGGATGCTCCACATCAATCCCAATGGATATACAATAATCATTAAATGTTTGGGATGTAAATTCCCCAGCATTGTCGAGTCTTATTCTTTTAATTGTATAATCCGGGAATTGAGTTCTCAATCGAATGATTTAAGCAAGGAGTTTTGCAAATGCACTATTTCTGCTTGATAAAAGGCTTACATGTGACCATCGTGTTGAAGCATCAATCAATACCATAAAGTATCGAAATGGTCCACATGGGGGATTAATTGGCCCACAAATATCTCCTTGAATTCTTTCAAGAAATGTTTGAGATTCAGTAGCAATTTTATTTATAGAGGGCCTTGTTATCATTTTCCCAAGTGAGCATGCTGCACATGCTAACTCATCTGTCTTTGGGATTTTTACATTCTTTATTGAATGCCCTATTGAGTTCTCAATGATCATGTGCATCATTCCTGTGCCAGGATGACCTAAACGGTCATGCCATAGATTAATTAATATCTTATTATCTAACTTCTGGTTAGATATCATGTTTACTTCAAACGGACTTATATTAACACTGTATAGTCCTGAAGAATATGCTGGCAATTTCTCACAGATATATTTCTTGCCATTTCTATTTTCTGTGAGACATAGATATTCCGTTTCATCATTTATCATTGTTTCCAAATGATAACCATTTTTACGCACATCTCGAAAGCTTATAAGATTTCTTCGAGATTTACTTGAGTATAGTGCATCATCAATAGTCAATTTTGTCCCTTTTGGGAGTATTACACAAGCTGTTCCGGATCCTTCGATAAGTTTTGCTGTCCCAGATATGGTGTTGACATTACCTTGAAACATTGTTAGTTTTGAAAAATACTCTTTATTTTTCAGTATGGTGTGCGTTGTTCCACTATCCAGGAGGCATTGGTATCAAGATCCATTTTTAGGTTGATCCATATTTTCATAATAAGAAACAAAATTAAATAAGAACATGCATATTTCATTGATAATTAGATGGTAGTACAATTCTTAAATAAAACAAACATTTAAATAAATACTTGATCAACAAGGAAATAAATATTTTCATAGCTAAACAATCAATTTTCCCCTAAATTAAAATCATTTTCAGCTCCAACTCCATCCATAAAAAAATCGGAGACATCAAGGCTAGGCGGTGAGGTATTTTCCTCATTCACAAAATTGGCTTCTGCATCTTTTCCTTTATTTTTCTTAGAAGCCTGGTAGAGATCTACCAAATGCTTGGCTGTTCGACATGTACGCCCCCAGTGCCCAGATATACCACATCTAAAGCATATATCTTTTGCCTTCTGATTATCATGCTTGTGGTATTGTTGCCCCCTCTCATTGTTTTTGAAGTTATTATTATTTTTGGGGAAATATCCCTTACCTCGGCCTCGGCCTCGACCACGATTGTTTCAACGTCCTTTCCCACGGCCATTTCCACGCCCACCTCTGTTTACAGCATTTGATTCAGGTAGGTCTGAGCTTTCTACTGCATTCGCCTCTTGGAATGCCAAAGACCCAGTTGGTCTAAGATTATGATTCTTTAGTAAAAGATCATTATTTTGCTCAGCCACCAACAATACAGAGATTAGCTCAGAATATTTTTAAAGCCCCTTTCTATGTATTGTTGCTGTAATATAATATTTGAGGCATGGAATGTAGAGAGAGTTTTCTCTAGCATTTGTTCCTCAGTGTCCGAATGATCACAATATTTCAGCAGCGATATAATTCTAAACAGTGTTGAATTGTAGTCACTGATGCATTTAAAATCTTGGAACCTTAGATTAGTCCATTCGAATAATGCCTTGGGGAGAAGAATATTTTTATGGTGGCCATATCTTTCTTTGAGGCTGTTCCATAGTTCTTTTGGATCTTTCACCAATAAGTATTCAGTTTTTAGGCTTTCATGCAGGTGGTGTCTCAAAAGAACCAAGGCCCTGGCCTTTTCTTGTTCAGTGGCCAATTTAATTTGTTGGGCCGTACTTGAGCCTATATTGACAGTTTGATCTTTAATAGTATGCTCTAGTCCTTGAGCCTTTAAATTCATCTGGGCATCTACCGTCCATTCCAGAAATTTATTTCCGGACAAATCTAGGACATTGAATTGTCTTTTCATTAAATCTCCCATTATGGCTACAATAAGGTAGATAATAGTATGAAATTAATAAATGATAACAAATCACATATAATATCTCCCCCTGATTTATATCATTTATAATTATAAATATTACAAATTAAAACAAAACAAGACATAACATTAAAATATTACAAGCAAAATAATAACTTACAATAAAAACACAGAAAATACAAAAATAAGCTAAAATAACAAAAATACTTCCTAGAAATGCATATGAAGACAAAAAACACATGCATTTTCACCGTTTCACCGAGGAGAAAGTGTGTGATATCATGGTTCCTACTTGTGTATGAGGAGAAAATCATTAATTCCATGAGAAGGACAAATAAACCGACTATAAGGAACAAGTAGAGTTTTATTTTTCTAAAATCTTCCTCAAAAGAAGAAGAGGAGGGTGGAGGGCGGTTGTGTTCGGCGTTGGGCATGGTGGCCGGGAAAAATGGAGGAAGGAAAAGAAATTTGTGGGTTTGAATAAAAGATGGAAGAAGATAAGAGATATGTGGTGAAATTGGGGATGTGTAATCCGCTTTTATAGAGGGTTATCCTTAATTGTACAGTTTGTTGTATATTTATCTACAGTTGTTCAAAGAATATAATGCAATAAAATTTTAGTTGGAGTATTTATGTGTACTAAATATAATTTGTTACTATTATGCATGTCGGTAAGTGTAAAAATGATAATAAATATAACTACAGATGTCATATAAAGGAAATAACACATAGTAAAGGAAATAAATATGTAATACGGTTCTAGGTTAGCTACTCCTGCATATATTGACAATAAAAGGGCAAAAAAGAATTTACTACTGTCAGCCAGCCATATAGGCGGCAAATAAAAAAACAACCTGCCATATACGCGGTAAATGAAAATAACCTGCCATACAGGCGGTACAACAAAATAAAATAACATAAATTAAAGTGTCATTGCCCTCCATAAAGGTGGCGTTATTGTCAAATTATTATTTAATTTATGGCCTAGTGGCATGGTGACGTTTGCTACTAGTTCCTTCCTGTTCGTCCTTATTTCTTTTATTATTTGGTGGTGGTGGATTTTCAGTTGGTGGTGCTGGAGGATTATTATTGGTGTTAGGAACAGGGGTTTGTGGATTTTCACTGGTACGGACATTAGTACCGTTGTTGAGGTCAATGCGAAAAAGATGACTTACAATCCCCCTAGTTGGGTTGGTAGCGAAAGGGACGGTGTTACGTTCTACAATTAAATGTATGCAACAGAGAGAAACATTGTGGAAAACAACATTGATCCCGTTACTTTGTTGATCCATGTTAGGATAGTGAAAAAGGGTGAGACTAGAAAAATTAGATACTGGAGTTTGAAAGATTAAAAATACCTTTTGATTTTTGTAAGCAAACTCGTGCTGATAACGTGTTGCGAAAAGATGAAGACAGAACTAAGAGAGAAACTAGGCAGAAGAGAGAAATACTGAGAAAAGGTTTATACTCGGTGCAAAATTTTCATTCACCAAGCGCTGATATATATAGGCGTATAACTTACTGTACAATAACAATGTACAAAAGCAATCAGCAAGTATTACAATAATAGCATTAAATGGCATTCACCTTTTGCAAAGTTTGCAGCGCAAACTTTGACTTAAAACACAACAAACAATATCTCTATTCCCCTTTTAGGTGGGGGAGTGAGGCCCAGATGGCAAAAGAATCTTTGTATGCCCCCGGAGATTATTACAAGCTATACTTGGGATTCAGGGCCCCACATCAAAGGAAACTTGTTTAAAAAATGCTCAATAGGATTATTAGAAGGAATAAACTAGAAAAATTCTCTCACAAACTACGAGCCTTGGGGCAATTTCTAATGACATGGTTAGTATTTTGCTCCTCTATATTACACCTTGGGAACAAAGCATTGTCAACAACCTTTCTCGTTTTCAATAGTTGGAAGTGGGGGGTTCTCTTTCTCCAAAGAAGCCAAAGTGAAAAATTTGTTTTGATCCAACCACTATCTAGTTGTGCATGATTGTGGACTTGCGAGCTTGTTCTAGCTTTTATCAACATCTGTGTTTTGATGTATCAGCCTGCTGGTTGCATTCAGTGGTCTGTTTGGCTGCTCCAAGCAGTTTTCTAATCATCTTCGGTCCATGTATCTCCACTGTACTTTCTCTTCGCTATTGCTATCAGAACAACTATAATGCTCATATTTCCATATTTCACAACTACACTGACAATTAATTTTTTTACCAAATCCCAAAGCCAAGACATAATCATTGAAGGATAATAGTGTCGAGGTGCAATGTATCTGAGAGCATGGAGCCAAGTTAACCTCTATCACATTATGCTACATGCTCATCCATCGTTACAAGGTGTACACCTACCCACATCCAAACCATACACCGGACTAAAAAAACATGTCAATATCGAAGTTCATAGCAAAAATTTAACAGCGAGCCAAATGTCACCCATAGCACGATATGGAATAGACTAACCCATCGGTTTTAATAAAACCTCCTTCCTCTGTCAGAAAGTAACTTCTCCTTCAAAGCTTGTTTAGCGTTCTCTCCCGGAAGCAAAAAGGAGTTATGAAGGGAAAGCCAATGTATTTCCATGGTAATCATTTGCTTAAAGAGTGTCATACTTTCTACACAGGCATTACTTAAATGTGTGATAAAACTCTAACTCTCTTCAAGGTTAGCAAGATTAAGGTACTCCCTCCGTTTTTTATACTCGCATCATATGGTTAGGCACGCATTTTGAGGAAGAGATCAGAAAGGATAAACGGATAAATTAATTAACCCCTCCGACCTTTTACAACCATTACGTACAGGGACGCACAAATTAGAACATTAATCTCCCTAAATGTGTTTTGAGTAAAATTTTACCAGGAGTAATCTAACAACATCCACAGAATATATTTATCCTCATGTATCATGATATCTGGCAAAAGGAAAAGTACCAATAGTGTAAAATGCGGATGTGGTTATTACAGAAGAATGGAGGAAGTATAACTTAGCACACTAGAAAAAGGGAAGGCTTAAGTTGTTAAGGTTCAAATAAAATTTAATCAAGTTATTCGATTACCTTCTCAATTGCTTTCTAAAATGTTTGCCAACCCATATGATGCTAGTATAAAGAAAGGAGGGCGTATTAGTTGTCATCTATAAAAATCCAAGATGAGAAACAACACGGGCATCTGGACAGTCCACAAAACATGCTAAGAAAATATCCTTCTCTTAAAGAACCATGCCAACAATAATAGGATCAATCAGATGATCCACCAGTAAGTCAGCAAAGTAAAATTTCAGCAAAGCGGGAGCAGGGCAACCCAGGGTCACATAACTTGATATACAATTCAAAATTCGCTCAAAATGGATCAAAAATAAACCAAAACTGACCATAATTAGATGCTTTCAGGTCGAAAGCGATTATGTGACCCTCGGCCAACCATCTAACAAAATTCCGATTTTGCATGACCCCAAATATAGGACGTTCCATGCAACCTAAAAAAAACAATGCAATCATATATGTCACAAAATTACGTAACTTCGTATAATGCATATTCCCTTTATTTCTTAATCTCGAAATGCATTGCTTAAAGCAACAAGCACTTCCTTTTGGAGAAAACAAGATTAAGGATACATAGGACTTGCATCACAGACGGCTGAGTTAAGATGATGACTACATGTCTAAAGGCAAATCAGCACCATTAGAAAGAAACTGTCTGGTTAGGTTTGGGAAAACATAGCATTTTAGTAGGGGTGGGATACTACGTCTTAAAGTAGACAATGGGTACAAGAAAGAATAAATCTAAGATTGTGAAAGAGAGTTGCTGGTCTTTAACCTGAACGGCCTATATTAGCTCTCACAAGCTTTTTTCCAGCAAATAACTTCTATTGGGCAAGAATTTATAGCCCGGAATACCAGTAACCATGACAGAAAAAGAAACTAAGAAAATGCAACTCTGAACAAGCTAACCCATTTTTCACAAAATCCTAACTTTGTAGGCATTGTTATCATGTAGTCTCATTCCACTCTATCATACCGCCTTATATCTAATTGGATCGACATCCATCCCCCCCCCCCTTATGTTTTTGAAAGACTGGAAGACTGTACGAGCTAACAACATGTTAGCTTGGATTAATCTTTTAGGAACCAAAGTACCTTAAAAGAGGTGGTTTATTATCCCCTGAGCGAGTTTAAGCCTATCAGGTGAAAGCAAACGTTCAAAATCATCAGATTATTAAAATCGTCTCAAATAACTGTTGCTCCCTCCCCATGACATCCCAATATGTCTCATCATTGATATTTAAAAGAATAAGAATACTTTCGTAGAGGTGGTGATAACTGCCAAAAATAACTTTCGAAATGGAAGCGAACTCTCGATACCAAGCTCGAAGGATTGTCCTTACTCGATCTAACCTTTCCACCAAAGCTAACTCCCAAATGCAGCTTTTCTCATCCAAAGTCTTACCTTTACGATTTGCATAACTTAAGGACTTTATTAGGGAACAAAAATATTTACAATCCCTCTCCAAACTTAATAAGGTGTGACAAAGCTTGCAAGCCTATATGCCACGATGGGCACTCATGAGCTATGTCCATCACCCATTGCTTTTGGGAGGCTAACCAAGACTACATTGCTCTCAAGAGTCACATGGATAATACTCTTTCCTACAACTGTATGATCCTTAGTGTTAGAATTTTGACTGGCTTTCACTTATATCTTCTTTATTTCACGCATGTAGGGATGTCAATGGGGCGGGGCGGGGCGGATGTTGGCATTCCTATCCCCATCCCCGCCCCATCACCCATGGCGGGGGAAAATCTTGTCCCCATCCCCGCCCCAACGGGGACAAGATAAAATCCATCCCCGCCCCATCCCCGCCCCATCCCCGCACCCACCCCATCCCCGCCTCAATCTATTAGGGTTAGGGGAGAGGGTAAACAAAAGTTTAAAAGTAATTTTGGATTTTAGCCTTTGGAAAAGAAAAATATCGAATAAAAGCAGTAAACAACTAATAACATTAGGATTTTAGGCCTTTGGAGAATAACTATGGCGGGGCTCAGACGGGGCGGGCGGGGATGGGGCGGGTATGGACTAACATCCACCCCCGCCCCATTACCCCCGCGAAACCTTTCCCCATCCCCACCTAACTGGGGCGGGTGCGGGGCGGGTCTCCACAAAACCCGCCCCACTGACATCCCTACACGCATGGTAGCTTTTACTTTATGTTTTAGATCTTATTTATAGGCATTAGCTTCCATTATTGCACTAATACAAAATCGGTTAGGAATTTATACTATCTACACTTAAATTCTTTTAGGGGGGTCATGGTGAGTGAATGAAATTTGAGCCTCTTATCTAGTAAAATCTTTGCTTTATGAAATTTTGTTTTGTTGTAATTTAACCTAGAGTTTGCGCTTACTTTAAAGAGTCCTTCCAAACTTAAAGTAGGCATTTCCTGTCACCCGTGCCCACCTTGTCCACAAGAGCGTCGTGGTTGATCCTCATCCTGTGCTCTTGACCTCTAGTCGACAATAGGCAAGAGTGTTATTTTAGAAACTGCGTGTTCGCCCTATTTTTGCAAGAAGGCTAGTGCTTTTGGAAGAGGGCAACGGCTTGCAGCACATTTCGAGGTCAATACTCTCGTAGAGTGATGGTTGGTAGAAAAGCCAATTTAATCGAGGCATAAGTGAACCAAGATGGAAGCCACTGGAGGACATCTTACAAGCAAAGAAAATCGACCGGGTGACACGATGATTTGTGATTTGTTGAGGAAACGAGTGAGAACCGAGAGAGATGTGGTGGTATTTGGTAGGGCGATAAGGACCAAGCCTCTCAAACCCCACTCTGCGACTACAACGGCTCCAGAGAGGCAAAAGAGCTATAATCCAGCTCAAAGACGACCAAAAGATAGACAATAATGTCATGCATTTGTTGGACGATGCAAAACTACGATGGCGCACCAAGCACGCTAACATGGAAGCAAGATCATCTACAATTACGTGAAGGAATACTCAGCAAGATATATGAGACATAATGAGAAGATCGTCTGTTCAACTTTGTCCACGGGTTGTAAGAATGGGCACAACATGAGATTATGAGCCATAGATTATGTCGGCAAAAGGTACATTCACAATTGTCATAACCGCTCCAAAACATCTAGTACACTACTTTGTGGGGAGGAACAACCGTTGTGTGTGGAAGGACACAAAGGCCCAGTGGCTCGCTAAGAGTCAAGACTGCTTTGCCCGCTAAGAGCAAAGACTCCAAGGAGCTAAATAAATAACACACGGGTTGTCCAACTCAAGGATACCAGGCACGCGGAATGGAGGGCCGATCTCCGATCTGAATCGCTCACCCCGGATTATGGAAAAAACGCGTCCCAAATCGCTGCAAGTCGCATCCCGGTACGTTTATGGCAGCGTCCCTTCACAGATCTAGGGTTTTCGGTAGCCATTGTTGAGAAATTGTGGAAGAGAAGAAGATGAGAGAGGAGAAGACTAGTTAGGGCATCGGCACAAAAGAAGAGGAAGAAGAGAGAGAGAAAGGGAGAGGAGAGAGAAGATGGAGAGGAACCGTTGATATGAGGAGAGAGGAGAGACGAGAAAGAAGAGGAAGAGGTTTACGTGATATTGATGATGATTGATGACCCACTTTCCTTTTCAAAGTGGCATTTAAGTTTTATAATATAATAATTAAAATAACGAAGAAAAATTTAAGTTTTACTTATTTTTTCATTTTTTACGATTTACTTTAAACGTTTTTCATAAATTTTTATGGGAAATTGCATTCTTTTTTTCTTTTTTTTGAAACTAGGAAGCATATATATATAATTGTTTTCGTACCCAAATTGTTCCCGATTCACTCTGGATAACGTATCCGTTTGCGTTCCCCGTTTCGAATCGTACCCCGTTCCTTGTAACAGTGGTCCAACTCCTCCGAAGATTCAAGAGAAGAAGTGGGGGGAAAAGAATCCTGAAAGCAAACGGTTGCCCTCTTCCCGAAACATGAGAATCAAGAGCCACCACGTTTCTAGCTAATAAGGTGAAATTGAGTTGCATACTATGTTGAAGTAGCTCCAAATGAGATGAGACGACACAGATTGGTGAGAAGCATATACGTCATTTATAGAATGGGAGCCATGAGATTCGTTCCCCAAGAAAAATATGCCACAAGAAGTCTAACACATCTTGGCAATGGTGAGTGATAGAGCCTTGCGAAAAGAGACGCCCTCGCACCAAAAGCAACATGTGATGAAGCCACAAGGAACATGAACAAGACCCCCTATTTACAGAAATAAGACACCACAAGGAAGCAAGGAGATCTCCATGCGAGTAGAGAAGAAATAGTTACCGAAGAAGCATTAGCCCCTAAGTTACAGATTCACAACTACAACTCGAGCTTCCTCTGTAAGCCTTCCCAAGAAGCTTGCTCGCAAATATATACCATCCATCAATGATGGCCCTATATTCAACATAGATTCAACAGAAGAATTATTCTTCAATCTTTTGTAATCCCTTGAGAAGATTCACCGCAAGGAAGAATTTCTCTGTAAGCCTTCCAAAGAAGCTTGCTCGCGAATATATGTACCATCCATCAATGACGACCCTAGATTCAACATAGATTCAAACAGATCTTTTGTAATCCTTGTCGAAGATTCACCACTACAACCCCGAGGAAGAATTTCTTGCCAAGAAGCTTGCTCGCGAATATATGTACCATCCATCAATGACGACCCTAGATTCAACATAGATTCAAACAGAAGAGAGTATTCTTCAATCTTTTGTAATCCTTGTAAGTCAACAAGGTCTTCGACATCTTAAGTGGGGAAGGATGTTACAAATCTAACCCGCCATTACATGTATCTTCTTTAGTTTATGCCTTATAGTTTTTCCTTTATGGAAAAAATTCACAAAAATGGGCCCAACTATGGCCGACCTTCTCAAAATAGGCCAATCTTTGAAAATTCTGAATTTAGGCCAAACTATGAGTTGAGTTGGATAAAGGAAAAATAGTTGAATTTAGACCGATTTGGCCCATTTTTATCCAACCCAAACCATAGTTTGGCCCATTTTTAGTCAACTCAACGTATGGTTTGGCCTAAATTCAGATTTTTCAAAGATTGGCCTATTTTGAGAAAGTCGGTCATAGTTGAGCCCACTTTTGTGATTTTTTCCTTTATGTTTTGGATCTTTCTCATAGGCTTCAACTTCCATTGTTGAGTTAGTGTAAAACAAGTGTTGATCGAGAATTTGTACTATCTCACACTTCACCCCATGGTTTGAAAATACGGATTCGATTTTGGAAACGGGAACGGTCGCAGTCTCTGATTAACGGAACAGATACGTTGGTCGGGCGGACGATGTTGCGGTGGTCGCCGGAGGAATTTAGTTTTAGAGTTATTTTTGGTCTTTTTGTTTCAATTACTCTAAAATCTTAGTGGAGTTCTATAGGGTTTAGTGGTGCGGTGGTGCCTCATCATCTCTTCCTTTTCTCGTCTTTGAGTCATTATTGGAGGTAGAACGGTGCTACTATAAAAATAAAAATAAGGAATCTTTGAAAAAGACATGCAAAAAAATTGCAAACTGACGTTTTGTAGCAATAAATGATACGACCAAAACGGTGAAAATATCGGGCTTTGCAAAGCCACCTTGTTGAACAGGTCGAATTCGGTTCGCCAAAGTGGAAAATCCTTCCACCTCGGGCAAACCATTCCGATATGGCCATAATTTCACCACGCTTCACCCTCTTTAGTGGTGAATTAATGAAAGTTACAGTCTCCTTTGGCCTTGCTTTATGTTTTTGACTTATTGTGTGTTATTGGCCAACCTGGAGGTGCTTGTGTACGCGCCCACCAAAACTGAGAGTAGGTACTTCTCGTCCTCGCCTCTGCTCGTTCTTGCTCGTTCCCGCCTTGTACAGACGAGCGCCCAATGGATCGTCGTCCCTCGTCTTGCGCTCTTGTTGCCAATAGGTGAGAGCATTATTTCAGAATTTGGGTCCACAAGACAAAAGCAAGGGCATGCCTCACGTTCCAAGATCAAAACACTCCGGCCATTCCGAGGCTTAGACTAGTTTCTTCCCCTATACAAAGAAAAAAAAGTTAATGGAGGGTCCCACATCACATGAGTTTGTTCTTTCCTAATACAAAGAAAAAAATTAATGGAGGCATCACATGGGATATGGTAGAGAATGTGAGAAAGAAAGAGTTACGAGGTCCAAATCACATGGATTGGCCAATAAAACTTGCATTCTAAGTTGAATTTTCTGTTTCAGGACTCCTTAAGATTTTAGTAGAGGGAGTACATACTAGCACAACAATCAAATACCAATATTTTCAAGAAACTATGAAGAGTGACTGTGAGGGGTTTCCCTTTAGGATTCATTTGGAAATCTGCCTCGATAAACACTTTGTCTCCATAATCCATATAGAAGTTTGAATTTTTTTTCTTTAGACTAGCATTTGAATTGCATCCAAAGCTGAGTTGAAACACGGCTGCTAAAATTTTCCAAAAATTTCCCAAACGATGCTAGTGAGTTATAATAAAGGCTATTAGTCGTAACCCACAAAGTTTCTAAATAAATTTCACGTTCACACATCTTAAAAGCCCTAGTGAGTTGAAAACAAGCCTGCTCACCATTCCAAAACAATAATAGTGAGTTATCATTAGGGCATTTGGGTCGGCTCGTAAGGTGGTATGGATTCAGAATCATGAATCAAACTAAGGTGGTTAGTATGATGGTGGAACTTACTTTAAATACCATGTGTTAGGTTCAGTTTTAAAATGAATACAAATATCACCTCATCCCACTTTTTTTTTGAAAGAACCTCATCCCACTTTTGGTTTAAAATATTTTGGAATCAAGAAAAGAAATTAAATCATGTTTATCTTATTTATTTGAGCAAATCACCTATGTAGATAATTTCTTTTTCTTCTAACAATTATGTTTTTTTATCATTTTTTATATTTATATATGTAAGTGGCACTTTTTTGCCTATATTTTATTCCAAAATCAACACTTGCAAACATATGCACAAACTAATTAAATAATTAGATCATTAAATTATACGATATGTGTCTAGATTCAAATTCTCAAGCAAATTGGACTATAATAATTACCTGCAATACGCCTTTGAAGGTAGACGTAGGAAGAAAATGATGGAATTGGGGAAGAATAACAATACTTTAGTTTTTCTTGTTTGATAGCAGTTTATTAGTAGTCTCACAGTTGTTTTTGGGCGATGTATGGCTTCACCAAATTTAAAAGTATTAATCCGAAGGTGTAAAAACTAATCAACATTTCAATTTTCGAGGCATCATAATTGAAAAGGCTTGGTGGACAGTTTCAATATAAGCTCTAACAGGATTCAAAAGGATTCATTATAAAAGCCTTGCTGACAAAATAAATTAAGATTACCTTTATATTTTGCAACAAGTGACGTGCAGGGTTTTGAATCGTGGTTGAGGTCCAATCTTGGCAATGCTTGTTCATCCTGGAAGCATTACAATGTCGCTAGAATGACCATCATTATCATTTTTTAGAAATAATTGGTTAGACTGTACCTGTATCAGCTGTACCAGAGCTCCCTACATCAGTTATACACTGTGCCAGACTAATTGCTCTGCATAGACTATAGATGTATCAGCTGACAAGCAATGATCCTCTAAAACTTGGGAATATCAGCAAAGGAAAACCAACACTTCCTGTATCTACCAATAATTCAAACCAACATTCAGGTGTTTTATCATTCAGATGCTCAATTTGTTTATAAACAGACTTTGACTACTCAAGAAACCCATGATTGCAATTATGCATAAAGTCTCAAGTAAGCTCGATAGATTATACATCATGAAGGCGGAACTTTCAAGTGTATGGATAAGGAAGACAAGATAGGAACCTATTTATTCATCTTATTTTACTTAATTCTTAGAGAAATCCAAAATACATGTTCTGAATTTCTAGTAAGTTCAAAAAATTCAAGGAAATATAAAAGCACATAAAAGTTCATTTTCCTTTCAAAGCTAGGGTGGAGTGTAAATGATATTCGGCTCTCAGTCACATGATTGACTTGTCTAACGTTAGAGTTCGGGTCCATAAGCAGTGACAATTGCCCTATGAAGACTCGCTTTCGCTACGGCTCCGGGGGGTTCCCTCCGCCTCGAATGAGTCCGCGGACGGGGGATTTTGGCAAATAAGAAACCTAATTGCCATATTATAACGGTAATTAATATAGTTAAAATATTAATAAAATTTGTAAGACTTGGAAAAATGTACAGACACTCAAAAAGATGTTTGAAACTCACTGCTGTTAGACAGTAAAAATTGGAAAGATAAACGATTCTAATAAAAAAATAATGTACATGGCTATCTGTTTATTCTGATGCCATTATGAAATAAGCGGCAGTAAGAGCATAACTGCATAAACTGCAATTTGCAAGGAGTACATGATATATGAAGGACAAACAGGGTTGGAGGAAACAAGTGCAATATATAAATTTGGGGAAGTGAATAAAAAAACAATATGTACCTTATTCCAAAAGCAACTCACTAGGCATACCAGAGAGGAAGTCAGAACACCGGACGGAATTTGATCCAAGAAAGGAGTTATCTGAAACATCCATCAACTGTAAGCTTAATTAATTACTTAAATACTTTAGATAAAAAACAAATGCCATATTCACTGCAAGCCATGCAAAGATATGAAAACGCTATGGATTTCAATCAATGCAAAAAAATATTGACTGTAGCATCTATCATGGCAATCAATCCATGTCAACATTTTGCATGCTACTTCTACTCTGGTTTTCATAGGCACCATCTACTTCAATCTAGCCAAAAGAGTGACATAGCACGTCTATGCCAAATTTGTAACATTGTCAATTATTGTTTTCGACATTGATAGCTAAACTAAGACTTATAAAACAAGTATGGAGATGCAACTAAAAGTAAGAAAAGGGAAAATAGTGAGACAAGAAATTATACATGGATATCACATAAAACAGAAACAACCGATACTATATATACTGTGGAAATAATATACTCCCTCCTTTCTATTTTGTTGGTTACACTTTCTTCATACGCCCATTCTTTAAAGTACTCATGAGAAAGAAAAACATCATTCCTTTCTCTTCCATTTTCTCACTCAACCTAAAAATTTTGATCATGTATGATCAATTTGATGAAGCACATTCCACTCATGACTAAAAAGAAGTTTATCATCCATTCATCCCTCTCTCTCACACCTCTCACTATACCCACCTTATATTCACTATCCTATATATATATATATATATATATATATATATATATATATATATATATGTTATGATAATAGAGTTATATTCGAGCAAGAAACATTATAGCTAACAATAACATTACCCCAAGGCCTCAAAAAAAGATATCACTATTTACCTTACCTTACTTCACCCCCATAAAAACACTAACTCTCTCATATTGGAACCATAATTTGCAAGCAGATAGTAATTGTAAGCAACTTTAAAAAACGGAGATAAGATGCAAATAAAAGCAAGAGAAGAAAATAAGATTGAATATATCACCATGATACCTGGATATCACAAAAAGGGGAAACAACTAATAGTGAATATATTGTGAATAATTTATTAAAGTCATGCTTCCTATATTTGTGCATACTTGGGTATCTTTATAAACTTTCCTTCCTTACTTAGGATTACATGTATATACTTACCCTCATTGGAGATTCTCTCATAATCTAACATGGTATACGAGTAAAAGATTCTTTAACCTCCATAATCCTTTATCCTCGCGAACACACAACACCTCCCTCTCTCTCTTTCCTCTTCAATTTCCATTGCTCTCTCTCTTTACCATTCACTACTCTCATTGTCGAACACCAACACCCTTTCCAATATCTTAATTGTGCACGCAGCCAAGCAACGATTAATGCTCCCTCGGTCTTACATCACTGTTTACACTATCCTTTAAATATCCGTCTGACATTACCTTTGACACTTAATTTTGAATATGACCCGCTAAATAATGCCAAGTCTTATCCAATATCAATTAAAAAGTTAGGGTCTCACGTACTCACTCAATAAATTACCGATATACTTACCACATAGAGTTTTTCAACCACTGCACTAACCTACACTAACCTAATTGTATCAAGTCTACTTTTCCAACCAAACAACAATCAACAGGGTCATCAATTATGAGCTAAAATTGTGTCATGAAAGAGTCGAGAATGTGCAATGCAGGTAATATTAGGGATTCAACTCCTTTTTCCCTTTATCAAAACAAAGTTTACTTTCCTTAACGAGCTCAATTTATTCAGATGTTGTCATGTTCAGTACATTCTTAATTATGTTTGATGGTTTCATGGCATACACCGGTATCCTCCCCTAAGAGAGAAATGTTCCCATTGGATGAAATTGATGTCATCATCCTCTCTTGGATCTATGATACCATCCCCGGAAACAAATCATAAAAGGAGAAAAAACTATGCCGAAAATTAAAGCATAAATGAAACTACACAAAATGACAATATCTCTTCCATCATTACTAATGTTCTCCTGTTAGTTTTTATTATCAACCAACAATTATTTAATCCTACTCCTTACTCCTGACATTATTGTTTAAGCCATATTCCTAACAATATTGGTAGTAAGACGAGTCCTCCCAACCTCTTCCTTTCCTTAACCTCTTTCTTTCTTCAAAACCTATTTGGAGTATGATTCTTCGAGAGGGATCTCGTCATTCTCGCTCAAACTAAGAGCATTGATATCATGGTGAAAAATACGACCGTATCAGAACGGTTATCTCAAGTTGGAACGGTTTTCAACTTTGGAGAACCAAATTCGACCGATTCAACTAGGTGGATTTAAAAAGTCCAAAACGTTTCGGCCGTATCACCTGTGACAACCATGGTCACCAAACTCCGCTACAAAACATCACTTTACAAGTTTTTTGCAAATCTTTTTAGAGATTTTTTATCTTTACTTAAACAGTACCACCGATGTACCTCCCAATAATGACTCAAAACACGAGAAAAGATAGAAAAGAGGCACCACCGCGCTGATGAACCCTATATAACTCCACTAAGATCTAAGATTAATTGAAGCAAAAGGACCAAAAACAAAGTCCAAAACTAAGTTCCTGCCGCGACAACGGCAACGCGGTCCGCGACCAACGTATCCGTTCCGTTACCCTGTAACCGCGATCGTTCCGGTTTTCAAAACCTAAACCGTATTTTCGAACCATGATTGATACTCCACCAAACCAACCTTCTCCCTCTATCTAACGACTCCTCCTCACGCGGCAACAAGGAGGACATGGACCTCTAACATGTACCTAAGAGTGTTAATGAGCTTAGCTTGTTCGCGAACTGCTCGAGTTCGACTCGAAATTTTCACAAGCCGAACACGAACACAGCCATGTCCGGCTCGAGAAGTCTTAGTTTAAAAAAGCGCCAGGCGCACCGAGGCGCAAAAGGTCCTTGGAGCCTAGGCGCAAGGCGAAGGCGCGCGCTTCTTGTAGGCGAGGCGCACAAATACTTTGCATATTTTAATTGTATTTATTTTCCTTTTATGTACTGATATTCAGTAAATCAGCTTAGGTTCTTAGGGTAAAAGAAATATAGAAAATTCATTAATAAATGTAAAATAAAGCCTTTAAAAAATCAGAAAGGAAATGTGAAAACCTAAAACATAGACTACTTGTTACTGTTGTACAACTGTAAATGTATTGTGACCGGCAGATATGGTGCCAGACATCACCGATGATGCTTGCCGGCCACCTCTGTCTTGGTCGGTCAGTGGGTGAGCCCTCATATCGAGCTAAAACCTAATCTCTTAGAATTAGGGTTTTTCCTAAAATTGGAGATTCTGATTTGTGATTAATTTGGATGATATTTCATGCAATTAGTTGAGGGCTTTTTGTACGAAATGTAAACATTAAAGCTTAGGTAACATTTAATTTGTATTTTTTGCTTTTCACCTTTCAATTCAACTTAGATCACTTCTCTCTCATGCTTCCATACAAAAGGCGTAAGAGGCACTGCGCCTTGCGCTTCCCTTAAGGCAGCTAAAAGCGCGCACCTAGTTGCGCCTCCTGTAAAACGCTTCGCCTCCTTCCGGCGAGGCGTTCGCCTCTGTCCGCCTAGCACCTAGGCGCGCCTTGGACGCGCTTTTTTAAACTAAGCGAGAAGTTTGTGAACAGGCTCGAAATATTTTTTAAATTATATTTTTTAACATAGTGACCTCAAATATTAGTAGAATATTTGTAATAAGTCTAGAAAAATAAATAAACTTAGGTATAATATATTATATCTTATAAGTACACTTTATTTTGTTATAATTTTTGAACCCAAGTTAAGTTTTGTGTAACTTGGACTTGATAATCTAAGCTCGAGCGATAATCTAAGCTCGAGATTCGGCTCGAGCTCGAGCAAAGTATAACGAGCCAAGCTTGAGCGACCCCAAGCTCGGGCTCAGCTCGACTCATTAACATGGCGCCGATCAGATGATACGCTTCTTTTATTCGCCCATCTCACATTAGTTGATACACTTCTATTGATGGTATGGGAGTACAATAGAAATATTATTTTTTAATATTAATGTGTCCCACATAATTTATTTAACAACCCAACTTACTCCAAACCCCTATGATATGCCCTGCTAACATGTATTTTATGTACTAAAACAAATACCATTCATCAACTACTCTCAATAAAATAAGTTAAGTCAAATAAGAGTTTTAGGACTAAAACTCAATTAGTTTAGTCAAACTGTATCATCTAATATGTGACGGAGGGAGTATTAAACAATAGAAATAGGTTTATATTCAACTTATCTCATATTTGGACATTTCTTATCAAATTTTACATAGGTTTATGTTCATCTTGTCGCATATTTGGACATTTCTTATCGAATTTTAGACAATAAGCAACATCAGAGTTTGAGTTTATAAGAGACTACTTAACTAGTAGGAGAAATGGCAAAAACAGAAAGGTGCGCTCCAACACAGTGTCGCCTCTTTTGGTTCGACGCCAAAGATTTTCCACCATCCTTACCATTGAGCTGTATCAAATTTGTAAGGAAGGACAATTTAAGCTATACATCGAACAGTGAGAGTTAAAATTGATGGCGCTAAAACCTACAATTGCATCAATTATAGTACGATACATGAATTACTCCATTGTTTACTTTAGACTAAAGAATGAGAGAAAGACACTTGATGGAGTTTGATGCAAGAGGTGAAGCACAGAAAGAGTCGACACCTCGCTAAAGTTATAGGCGGAGAGAAGGTGAGTAGCGCCGAAGAAGGGAAGGAATTGTTGAAGGAGTGGTCGTCGTAGTGATAGGAGGAGATATTGCCCAAAGTATGAGGTTGAGGTTGAGGATAAGCGGGGCGAGGATGCAATTTGTGACTTTGGTGTGCATCACCCAACACGTTACCATCGTAATACGATAAGTTAATTGATTTAATATTTGAAACACACGCTTTTAGATATTGGCTAGTATGGAGCATTCCGTGTTATTTTTATGCCACCGAATCCATGTATACACGAAGCCATTTTGATATTAAACCTAGGATCACGATTTTTAGATTTGTGCGTGTCATGTATCTTTACTCTTACAATCATTCTACTTCAGAAAAAGTAGTTCTTAACTCTTATCCACCACCTCACACATGATCGAGGGAGCTTAGACTTGGCTCTTACAATCTAACTACTTCGTCACAAACTAAGTTCTTCATCCTTAAGATGGTTATGGAATAGGTCTAGCTCAACCATAGTTTGGCAATTTACGACGAAATTTTCAAATTGAAACCTTTGTATCATTAGGAGACAGGATCGTACACCATCTCATCGCGCAATCGTATTGATGTTTTTGTCGCCTATCCATCCTATTTCCATGACAAACTTACCTTTTTGGTTGATGCTAACTAGCAATGTTAAGTATTCAGTGTGGCTGAAAGCTAAGTTGATGGTGCCACCTTGAATTAGGTGTATAAATATGGAAAGATGCCATTTTAAAATACAACATAACAGAGTATATCGTGATGGCATATAGTACCGCATATGATGCACTAATGAAGTACATATGAATGCAACTTTTACATGTGATGTACTAATGACGTTCATTTTTTGTATATAGGGTTTGTTTAATAGGTGATATACATTAGTAATGCATCGTATCATGGGTTAAACTCTGATGTGTGGAAAAAGTGTGTCATTCATGCTGTTCATTGTTTGTATATAGGGTTCGTCATGTGTTATACAACGAAAATTATGTGGTAATGAATGACAACTTGTTTAACATGTAATATACATTAGTAATGCATCATATCATGGGTTAAACTCTAATGTGTGTAAAAAGTGTGTCATTCATGCTCAAATTGTAATTTACTTATAAATAGCTATAATCTAACGAGTCCCTTACCATGTATGCTTGTCCTTTGTCATCATTGTGTCATATGGAGTGTCACGCTCATGAAGATTATATGTATATTCTTTTGCGTGAATGACAAGGCATGTTAGGTATGCATATCACGTCTACAAATGATAAGTTTCTTTTGCACGTGAATGACATGCCATGTTGGATATGCAAATCACGTCTACAAATGATATGTTTTATGCTTAAGTACGATTATCTCCATTGTTCATTTAACTTTTAGTTCAACGTAGATGAGTGGAGCACAAGAGATTGGTGTAATATCATCGTATTATAAGTCTCCAACTAGTGATGTGTATATAACATTCAAATATCCATGTTGGTATGCTTTGCCATTAAACAAATATCAAAGAGTAAGTTTATAACCTTCACAACAATTAACCTTGTCATGGGACCCCTTATCACCATCTAGCTTTTCGTCATCATCACCCAATATCGTTGATGCATAAGTTCATGTTGTCTAATTTGTCGTCCTTGCCTTATGGTTTATATGACCTTGGCTTGTCTTCCTACGATGCTAATTCAGTACACTCAAACGTGCTTGTTATTCATTAAGCTTGAGACATCTTTTACTCGATTCATGGAAATTTAGGTACACTCTAGATCAATCAAGCATGCGAACTCTAACCTCCTCTAATAGAGCTTAACTCGCTCGGCTGAACCATGGCTAGGTGGAATCAACCTTAAGAAAAGTAACCATATGTGTTTTTTTTTATATATATTATAATAAAACCAACTTTAGTTTCATATGGAAAGATCTGTAATAAAATAATAATGATAAGATTCTCGAACTACTTTGTTGTGTTCGATCTTTCCTAACTCAATTCTTAAAGCCACGTTCGAGCTCTAAGACGTTCGAATTCTATGTCGTTTTTTATGAGCATTCATCAAGCTTTGACCAAGCTTTAACCAAATAACAGAATAAAGTATGAGTTTAATGAGCATCTCGATTACCACCACATTTTAGTCATATCTCCATAATAAATAATATCTTGTCGAGGTATTAGCCTCTACTCAACATTTTATCAACGTAGTAGCCCTCTGTGTGGGCTTGCACCACTTACTTTTGTCGCAGCAATAGTGATGTTTCCTCGGTGGAGCCGAGTTAATATTTGGCTAACCATCATTTCCTTTCCATCACTGTGTTGCTTCATGGGAGTCCTTTGATCGGACGTTCTTTGTCCTTTGACCATGGTTATTTGGCTCAAACTCGGCTCTTAAGTTATGTAAGAGTCTTACGATACTCGAAAGGAAATCTTGGACAAGGTATTGTGTTACGCAAAACATGACTAGATTGTTTATGTAGTCTCATAAGGGACCCATACCCCATTGTCCATATTATTGCCACCACAATAAGTACAAGTATTAATGAATGTCTTAGTATAACATCATCAAGTCATTTTCCAAGGTTTTATGTTTGGGAGGTGGTTTTATTTTTGGGAGGTTTTGGTATGTCTCATCACCGAATTCAACGATCACCAACATTATCAAGTCAAGTATTAATGAATGTCTTAGTATAACATCATCGAGTCATTTTCCAAGGTTTTATGTGTGGGAGGTGGTTTTATTTTTTGGAGGTTTTGGTATGTCTCAGCACCGAATTCAACGATCACCAACATTGTCAAGTCCCTAATCCACTACTAATTCGCTGCTTATAGAAAAATACATCCCCTTAACCCATGAGCATCGTCACGTGGTAATAGCTAAAATGCTCTTCCAAATATTCCCAAGAGGCAATCATTCAAAAATTAACCAAAATTAGCATTGCATGATAACAAGCTAAAAGTCGTCAACAAAAATGATACATACCAAGTTCCCCGTGCACATTTCATTTCCCATGAAACAATTACATGAACTTATTTCGTCTTTGCTAAAACGACAATATCATAAATAATGAGGGGGCATAGCTACTCGCACCATAAGAAAGTCTAATGCATGAAAATGCTCAACGCTCTTCCTAGAGGAAACCTAAAAAACTTACTAAAAAACTTAAACCAGCAATTTAGAAAGCTATGGTTCTAGTTACACATTTTTTACTCCGCAAGAGTCATATATATAACTCTCAGCAACTGAGAAAACTGTACAGCAACAGGAACATTCTTCTGCTTTTAAAATCTGCCATATTTGTCAACATAAGCCTGCAAAAGCAAATGCATGTCAAATTCGGGACACTGCAGTTGTCTCTAAATGCCTCTTTAGAGCTCCAAAGTCTCACCTGAATAAGCTTTAATATCTTAGGACGAGATGAAGATAAATATTGCTTGATGGACTCTGAAGAACTTGGAACTTGGTTTGGCTGTAAAGTGCTGAGAATCTTGTCCTCAGCTTTTTGAACTATTACTTTATATACATCCTTAGACAGGCGGCCTTCATGCCAAATTGGCTTCATCAACTCCTTCACGAATTCTATAAGAGCAGCACGAAAATACTTTATTGCCTTAGATTCTTCATCATCAAATTCATTGGGTTGTCTGCATTTCTCTACCTCCACCTCTCCATGCCCCAACAGAACTTCTACCTTAGAATTAACATCATTGATATTCCTGCTCGCTTTGAGTATAGCTTTGACACTGCCAGGAATCATAGGATTCTCCTCTTCAGTCAAGTTCTTATGTTGAGCATCGCTAGCAGAAGTTGCAGCAGATTCTGCTTCAACTGCAGGGACAACTTTGTCATGGCCACTATGTGTCTTATTCCAATTATCAATCTGTATTTTTTTATGCAGCTCAAGAGAATTCCGTCCAGAGGTGCTTTGTACATCTTGAGTTTGACCAAAAGAAGATTGCCTCAAGGATGCACCTCCAGCATCAGGTTGCTCGATACTATCACGAAAAGGATCATATTGAATATCTGAAGATCTTTTTACCGGAGGAACGAGATAAGAGGATCGGAAAGGGACAGATAGCTCCCATTTATAGGGAGTAAATGTCGTCTTATACTTCAAAGAGATTAGTTGATTCCGTGCATGATGCACATCAGATGATTTTTCCGAATCAGATCCTGAGAAAAAGGTAGAGTTGTGCAGCAAGGAAGAGCTTTTCCATCTAGAGGTATGGTACGATGGCACAGAGCTTTGAACATCCAATGAATAGCGCCTTCGCATAGCAGCAGATTCCTCCACAAGCCTCACGATAGAATCTGATCCAGATATTACACCAAATTCCCTGAATGAAGATCCACAGCCAGGAAAAAAATTCTGGCGCAGCATAGAACTGCCTTCAGCAACCGAGCCATGAAGATCAGATGAGTAATTTTCTTTCAAAATTTCTGCTTTTACTTCCCTGGGAGTAGAGATTGACCTAGAACCATCTTTACTACAAGACGATTTCTGGGAATCAGCAGAGACAAGGGAAGATGAAGCCATTCTTTCAAGCAAGGCAACATTATCTTGGGCCTCATGTTGGCGCAACTGCAGTCCTTCTCCACGCTCCTTTGAAATATCCTTTCTCGCAAACAAGTAATCATCGTGACTCTCCACGCAAGTACCTGGTTGTTTATAACCAATCAAATCTGAATTTTCTTCAGGTCCTGCTAACAAATAGGTGCTCATTAGAAGCATCAAATCGCAGGAACGTTTTAGCTACACAGCACTCCTTACAGACTCAAATATACCTTTATCAGGCCGAAGCTCACTTTTGGTATGTAGCGTATCTTCGTCTACTTGTGTAGCATTACCTACATGGTCTATCTTATGAAGAAACCTACAGGAACCACCTTTGATGCACCAACCTTTAGCAAAAAACTCGCAAATAATTGCAGGTCGTTTATTTCCATCCTCGCTGTCAGCCCCAGGTGACAAGCTCCTACGCCTCACTCGGGGAACACAAGATCTGGAAAAGCTAAGTATTAGCAATGAATTTAATAACTGGGGGAGAGATATAGCGACTGTTCCATTAACGAATTAACAGTACGACTATTAGTAAAAGTAATTTTGAACATCATATCTGCAGACCTTGATTCCTTTTCATCCGTCTCTTTTCTTGATGGAAAATGAAAGCTTGCCTCCACTAAAAGTTGCTTGGACCCCTCAACGTCAGTTTTTTCCATTTCACCCAGTTGATCACTTACAGCGTCTGGAGCAGAAGCATAATCCTCTGCGGCAGAAACCAAAATAGGTTGTTCTAGATGGCCCTGTTTGTCTTTCATAGTATCACTTTCATTATTAGAAGGGCCAGCAATACATTCGACTAATTTTGAAGATCTGGAACTTGCAAAATCAATAGAAGAGATCTCCTTTTCATCCACATTCTGCGGTTCAGGGGATGAACATCTTCCATCAGGACAGAAGCCTTCCGCTGCACAGAGAATACTCGCTTCAGACTTTACAGCACTTGTATGCCCTGAATTCAAGTACACCTCATCTCTTTTGGGTTCCACATCTTGGCTACCATCTACATGAAGAATGCGAGAGAACATATGTATGAGGCAGTCATCCTCTCTCAAAGGCTTGTAAACCAAATATGAATTTTAAATTAGATTCACTTGAAATCTAAAGATAGAGAAGCAAAATAACCAGAAGAGAAGAATGCATAAAAGCAAGACAAGGGCATGAATTGCCTCGACTATTATCAGGTCCCCAAAGTAAATGCACTGCATTATGCACCTTTAAACAGTACCAGGAACCATATTGTACCTTAAGACTTCCAACATCACCAAAGACAGCCTGATATGAATTATCATACTGTATACCATCTTATATAAGCCAGAGATCCACTGGTGAAAGTTCTTCTCCAAGACAGAATTCTCGGTTGTAATATCTTGATCTCCAAAGAGATCCATGATCCACATATCCGATGTAGAATATAATGCAAACATGAAAGAGCACATGCTCGAGGACCGAAGCCCAAAACCGTCCTTGACGAAATTGCGAGAACTCATGATCTTCTTGGCATCCAATATGCAAAATCTTAATGTCGCAAGACGTAAACCTTGATATCTATTTTACACAACTAGCACCTATATTGTCCATTTCCAATGAACCAAATAATTCACTGATATTTGGTTCGGGGTTACAATGGACAAAATTAGAAGGAAAAAAAAAAAAACTTCGGATATGGTGTATGCTTCTTTGTTGTAAAATAGGAACCAATCATCACAAAGATAATTGGAACATCTTAGGTACGAAGGCAAGGTAGCCTCTTTCAAGACCTCAACTCGGCAAAGAGTCAAGCTTGATTGTGACAAACTTGATTGTGACAAACTTCGGGTTAAGCTCAAATGTGGCTTATAGCTCGACTTAGATAAGCGACAACTAAGCAAGCAATCTTTCAAATTACAATTTTCCTGAAACATCTAATTTTTGAGCTTAACGCATCACCTTAAGGGTATTAAATCCCCATTGCATCACCCCATTGTAAAGGCTTTTAGATTATCCCAATCGTGATATTAGTCATCATACGGACGAACCAACCATATTACTCGTGTAAGTGGTTACACAACCATTATTATGATTGCAAGCACTCCGAAATGTAAAGTCCCAAGCTACATAGCTTGGAAACAAACTTAACGGATCATCCCAAGGTGAAAGCCTTTACAGGCGATGAACCATTATTGTGATTCTTATTACAGCTGGTTCATGTCTTCTTTCTCATAGGCCAACTCAAAATGATTTCACCGACATAACATAGTTGACATGTCATAAATACATAATACAACTCATATTATGAAATGGAGACAAAAAGACATAACTAGAAAGTGGTATTATCTAAGTTTACTACACTAAATTCGAGAATCACATAATTCCTTTAATCTCCTTTCTTCTATCTTAAGGTATATTATAGAAATCTACGAATTCCCGTCTCTTAGTTGTCATAATGAACTCGAGCGTGTTCAAGTTAAGTTCTTTCGAGTTAAGCTCAAAAGAACTACATGTGTTCAAACATGGCTCAAGCTCGAAAGAGCATTTTCTAGTCCAAGCTTGGATCATCAAGTATGGGTGTTCGCGATTTGCTCTCGAACGCTCATTTACGATTTAAGCTCAAGCTTTAAGCTCTGTGAAGTTCTAAACGAGCTTAGTTTGATAAACAAACTAGAGTTCAAAATGAAGCTATCTAAATAAGGTATACCCCCACTTTACAATTGTTTTCAATTTAAAAGGAAAACAACCATGAAACAACCTCACCAAACATTACGTAAGCAAGAAATAGTTTTCTAGTAATATATTAAGCTTAGTCTTTAAATTGAAGAAATAGCATGGTCACACAATTGAATTTCAAAAAAAAAAAAACATGCTACTAAATACAACATGAGGCTCATGTATAATTAGGCTCACCATTCAACGAGCTTAAAATCTTTGTAGAATCTTTGTTTGAGCTTGTTCATTTACTTGATCCATGAGCTTGTGCCAGCTTGCTATCATATTAGCTCATTACCTTTGGGGATGCTTTTATTTTAATTTTATAATTTCGAACGCTTAATGGTGCGTCTCCACACTTCTTTCATGATTCAAATCTTCTTTAAAGAGCATTGTTACCTAATTCGCTAATAGCCTAGAGAATTCGAACGATTGGGCCATTTTCGGCCCGTTTACTTGATCCATGAGCTTGTGCCAGCTTGCTATCATATTAGCTCATTACCTTTGGGATGCTTTTATTGTAATTTTATAATTTCGAACGATTAATGGCGCGTCTCCACACTTCTTTCATGATTCAAATCTTCTTTAAAGAGCATTGTTACCTAATTCGCTAATCGCCTAGAAAATTCGAACGATTGGGCCATTTTCGGCCCGTTTGGCAAATTGCAAATTGAAAAGGCGTACTAGATCACATTGTTAGAGCGTCTTCGTGGGGATAAAATTCAGAAAGAGAGAGATAATATATTTCTCTTTAGATTTTTGGAACATCGAACCCATCTTTTTCTACATAAGAGAGTTACTTCTTACTTAAGGTAGCTCAATTAACAAGTAAACTATGAAAGTTTATTCCTATCTTTCTGGTTTCTTGTTATTTTCCTATTAACTTTTTGAATTATGATTAAAGGTGTGTCTCCACAATACTCGAGCATCTAACAGAAGGAAAGAAGTTTATAAGATTATCCAAATTTAAAAAAAAAAAAACAAAAGCCCGAAAATCTATGATACACCTAATCCGTCTCGGTGTCTCATATCCATGCACCCGACAAATTTTGCTCCATATGACAATATCACCACACAATTGCACTGATATAGAACACAACTATAAATTACACCAAAATCTTATTACCAACTAGACTCCTTAAATCAACTATTTTATCCCAAAAGTAAAAGCATTATGCTCTTGTAAGGTAAGACAAAGCATCAAAGATATGGAAACACAAAGATTCATCAAAATGTTAATACAATATCAAATAAAGCTAAAACCCCAACATATCCTCCCTCCTTAACTCCATTAAAAGGTAAACCATCCACTAATTAGTAATTTTTTAACTACCAACCATTTAGAAAAGATTAGCGAGAATAAGAAATTGTATGATAAGCTCTCTAAGAAATGTGAGGACTGAATTATCACAATCGAATTAAATCAAAGAAGAAATTACAATTTCTTCCTTATAAGTGCAAGCTTCAGTTGCCCTAATCCCAAGTGACTTTATTTATCTAACTTCCCTCATAAGAAATCCAATTCATTGCTCTCACTTTCCCATGCTAGATTAAAAATCACTATTGCCAAAGGGATAAGGCTAACATAGGCCAATGAGTTCAAAGATGAAGCTATACCTTAACATAAATCAAGGGTCACGTGACTAACGCAGGAACAAAATCGCGGTAACGGTCGCGATGACGTGGGTCGAATAGAAACAAATCGGCGGTGTGAATTTTTTCCAAAAATTCACTTCATAGTATTCATTAAATTTAATTTGATCAAAGCTATTATATATTTATATGATTGGGTGACACATATATTGAATAAAAATTAATCAAAACATGATAGTATATAAATTGTTACTAACTCATATATATTATCCAACTTGAAAACCTACGATAAATTTTCTCCTTTCGTTAGTGTTTGCTTATTGTTTTTGTGCTACTATGTGTATTTTCCCTTTCACTTTTTTTATAAACTAACGGACGTAACAGGTACAAAAACAATCAAAGCAAGACTCATGGTTGCGTAACGGACAACGCGGCGAGATGGACGTAAACTTCATCGCAGCGTTACGTAATGACATGCACAAAATCCGTTACATAACGGTCGTTACGTAACGGTAGAGTTTTCTTTTCATGACAACAAAACTTATGTAAGTCTTAATTTCAAGAAATTTTGAAAATTTTTAACTCATTTTCAAATCTACACGCTCTCACCAAAAGCGCCCAAGGCAGTGGTGCGCCTTGCTCCAGGGGGCGTGCGCCTAATTGAAAACGCCTCGCGTAGCTTTGTGGAGCCATTTTGGTCGTCGCCTTGAGTCTAGGGACGCGTTACGCGCACTTTTTTAAACTAAGCCTACAAGTCAGTTGCTGTATTAAGAAAATTTATACTCTCCTACATGTCACATGCTCCATTAAGAAACTTTACGATCCATGATAATCCAACATTCACTATAAGCCATTACATGTGATGTACACTATTAAGACCTTTCACCATATAAATGTTCGGAGGAAATTTATATATATATATTGAAAAGCGTATGCAAGAGTTGCAATCTGCCACGAATCACTATCTTTCTTTCAATAGCTCCCGACCTGCGTCATTTTCATATCTTAAAAAAAATTGTTCAATGCGAAGATTTGAACTCACAACCTTTATGAAATAGAGAACTTCAGCCACCCCTCCATTGCTTATTTAATCAAAATCAATGGTCACATATAAATGGAACTCAGAAGTTAATTTATAACTTTGAAGTCTATATTATAAAAGACTTTTTTTAATGACAAGTTTTACACCTAAATATGTTGTAACGTACAAAACCCAGGCATCAGCCAGGCCTAATACTAGTTACTATTATACTATTATAGGGGTTCAATAATTCAATACTATCAGGAAAAACTAACAATTTAACCTTACACTCACTAAAATCATCGTGACTCTCACAAAAGCTAAGTGGCTTCTTCAAACTTGTAAAGAAATCTTTTTCGCCCTTTCAGGATGATTTGAGAGCTATTTGTTTCACTAATACCAGTACTAAACACATCTTCATGATTAAATTTTGTATGAACAGCATCATCAAATATGCATGCAAAGTAAAGATCCAAATGATCTATACCAAAACAAACAGAACAATAGAACAAGCATCAGCAGCAAACAGATCGACAATTAGAAAGCAAACAATTTGGCAATCAAAGAAAAAGACTTTAAACCTAAAATCGAAAACAAACCGTTAAACGCAACATCGGCAACGATAGGAATCGGCGAAATGGATTTCACAGCAGCGATAGCGGTATCAATGATTTCCGCTGCTCCTTCGTCATCAGCCTCAGCCATTGTTGCATCTTCTTCATCTGTCACTTCTTCTTCGACTTCTATTTCTTCTTCAACTTCTTCATACTCTTCTTCTTCTTCTTCAACTTCCTCATACTCTTCTTCTTCTTCCTCCTCCTGAACATCTTCATCCTGTTGTTGTTCTTCTTCTGGTTCTTCAACTTCTTCCTTTTCTGGTTCTTCAACCTCCTCCTCCTCTTCTGGTTCTTCTTCTTCCTCTTCTGGTTCTTCAACCTCTTCTTCTACTTCTTCGAATTCTTCCTCTTCCTCAACTTCTTCAACTTCTTCATATTCATATTCTTCATCCTCTTCTTCGACTTCTTCATATTCATATTCTTCATCCTCTTCTTCTTCTACTTGATCGCCATTGATGCGGTGAGGATCGGAGGAAGCCATCGGCGGATGAGTATTCCTTCTCGTGCTCCTCAAAACACCCAAAACGATCGTAAAATTGTAGAATGTATCTCAATTTCATCATCTCAGCGATTATATATAGACATAGAGCACCTAATCCTTAGGTATCTATGATTATTGATTAGCACCAAAATTAATTAGGTTTAATTTTCTATTAAAGAAAAAAGCGAAATTACAGTAACGTAAGGCCGTAACTGTAATGTGGTGACATAATGAGACTTCATTTACCTTTTTCATCACTATGAGTCTATGGCACCACCATCGGTTCACTTTCTCTAGACCACATGGGCAGATTAAGGCTTAGGGATGTCAGTGGGGTGGATTTTGTGGAGACCCGTCCTGTACCCGCCCCAGTTAGGTGGGGATGGGAGAAGGTTTCGCGGGGGGATGGGGCGGGGATGGGGATGAAAACCATCCCCGCCATGGGTAATGGGGCGGGGTGGATGTTAGTCCATACCTGCCCCATCCCCGCCCGCCCCGCCCCATCCCCACCCACCCGCCTCGTCTGAGCCCCGTCATAGGTATTCTCCAAAGGCCTAAAATGCTAAATGTTATTAGCTGTTTATTGCTTTCATTTGATACTTTTATTTTCCAAAGGCCCAAAGGCTAAAATCCAAATTTACTTTTAAACTTTTGTTTTCCCTCTCCCTTAACCCTAATAGATTGGGGTGGGGATGGAGTGGATGCGGGGATTCGCGCGGAGATGGGGCGGGTGCGGGGATGCGCTGGGGGATGGGGCGGGGATATATTTTATCTTGTCCCCGTTAGGGCGGGGATGGGGACAAGAATTTCCCCCGCCATGGGTGATGGGGCGGGGATGGGGATAAGTTTTTTAGGCGGGATGGGGATGGGAATGCCAACATCCGCCCCGCCCCGCCCCATTGACATCCCTATCAGGGGTACATTGTGGTACAGGCGTTCCCCGACTTCTAAAAATGAAAAACAAGCAAAAAAAAAAAAAGGCCAAATCCATAGTATATGTGTAGATAGATCTTTTTAAGGTGAATATAGGCCAAAAGACATCAGAAACACATCTTTTGGAGCAAAATAAACTTGACCTAATAAGGACTTACACGTTCTCTCTCTTTTAATTTGACGTCACTCACCTCATACGCTCAGACCTCACCTCTCCTAATGGTTATATAATTGTAGGATTTGAAGATGAAAAATAAAAATATGGAGTTATTTTCAAAGGGAGGTGGAGGGAAGTCACAAAAATCCTCTATGTCATCTTTAAGATACTTTTCTTGAAAGTTAGTGATGTTTCCAAAATATGAAAGGTCGTAGGATATTATTTACAAAAATCCGCTATTTGCATAACGTTAAATTTTATGTTTACATTGAATTTTGCAATATTTAACTGTTTATTTTTAAAAAATTGTCGAATGGTTAATTTATTTTGTAACTGTACCACAATCTTTCAAATCCTAGATCCGCCATTGCTAGACCACACGACAACACTCAAAAAACTGCAAGAATCACCGTCTTTATTTTTTTGGTGTAGAGAATCACCGTCTTTATTAACACTTAAACATTTGTTTAGAAAGTGTATGGGTATAAAACCCTCTTCCGAATATATGCAACTATCTAACACGAGTTGGGAAGCAAGGTTAGACGATCCAAATGGCATAAGGCCCAAGCTCATTTCACTATATAAGCCCCTAATAGGGCTAAGGTAAAGGGGAAAATTCATTCTCACATGGACTCACTTTAAGCTCCCACTTCTCTCTCCCCATATCCACACTCTCTCTATCTAAAATGAGTACTGACTTGAGCGTCAGGCCCCGTCCACGGGACACCCCCGGGGGCTCGGGGTTCATTTGCAGGTTCTTTGCTGGAGCTCGGACCCGGACCGCTGATATCCACCTGAAAGAGGTACGACACTTTTAGACAGAAATAATTTGGCGCTAGAAGGAGGGGTCGAGAAGAAGCGCCCATAAAAACCCACAGTTTCCATGGCTACATTGCTCAAACAACTACTGTATGGTCTAAGGTACTCCAATTTAGACCAAAATCTACAAAAGCTACAAACTACAAACTCCAACTTATACATTAGGACGAAAAATTTGAGAGTAACACGCACAATCTAGGAATCACACAAACCAAATGGATTAGAAGAGAAAGTTTTAATCCAACGTTGGGTAAATCAACATCATGGTGATGAGAGACGTCTGCACTCCCATTAAAATGAGTAATCCTTTAATACCAAGAAGAGGTTGGAAGAAAATTCCAAGATGTATGCACCTTCATCATAGTTGCACATTACCCTGCTTCTCTTCAAGAGCTAAGTGTTTTTCTCCTCCACTAAAACATATTTTGTTCATCTTTTAGCAACAATTGGAATGAATTCCCATGATGGCTAGTTGACTACAAAAATTAAGGATTTTCCAACAAATATTATAGCTTGTCATTACTAAGATGATACATGCATACCATGTGTTTGATCAAATGCTCAAGAGAAATAGACTTGTGCAATTACACTTATGAGCTAAGCAAACTTATTCATGGCTGATACTCTGCAAGAAAATGAACTTGGCAGACTCGACATATTATTAAAGACTTCAGCAGGCTATTAAGCCGCTGAAAATATATATTATTGAAGACTTCAGTAGGCTATTAAGCCGCTGAAAAAGATATATTATTGAAGGCTTCAGCAGGCTATTGAGCCCTGGAAAGACATATTATTGAAGACTTCAGCAGGCTATTAAGCCGCTGAAAATATATCTTATTGAAGGTTTCAGCAGGCTATTAAGCCATTGGAGATATATCTTATCGAATACTCTAGCAAACTTAAACCTGCTAGAGAGGTATTCTGTCATTATTATTCGCACGTCCTCATATCATACAGAGGAGCATGCCCTTCATTATTATGGCGGATCCTCATGTTAGAGAGAGGATCTTGCACATCATCATATACACAAAGCGCCTCAAGCGAGACACGGAGCAGTCTAGGAGGGCAGAACCCCCCGGATATGCGAGTGCGAAGACGAATCTTTGTCCTGGTAAGACCCACAGGGCTACCAAGAGCAAGAGATTGGATCGTGCGAACCGCTCCGGTAAGGACACAGCGCCTACCGATGAAAAGGGTGCCTACCGTAAGATAAAACACCCATCAAAGCCCAAGGCCAGTGGAGTGAATCGGTTGTCGGCTTGACTTAGCGATAGTCATAGACAGCAATCCATCCTAAAAACAATTGATGATTATTTGCAGTTCAGTAGATAAAAGAATATTATCTGCTATGTGTCTCCCTGGAATGACCCCAGTTTGAAACTCACTCACAACCTCAACAACACATTTTTGGAGCCTATTAGTAAGGATTTTCCCTATGATTTTATAGAGTAGGTTCCAGCAAGCAATAGGTCCAAAATGAGCTGCTTTAGAGGGATTAGAAATTTTAGGGACAAGAGTGATAGAGGTGATATTTACCTGATATGGTATATCACCGGAGTTAAAAAAGCTAAAGAATAGCATTGCAGACATCATACTTAATAACAGGCCATGATTTCTTGAAGAACACAACATTATAACCATCCACCCCAGGAGCTTTAGAGTCATCAATTGAAAACAAAGCAGCATGGATTTATTCAACTATAATTGAACTAGTAAGAGCAGCACAAGAATCAAGAGACACTCTAGCACCACCTCTAACTATATCAAGGTTAATAGTAGGCAGAGAAGGAGCAGTAGTACCCAGAAGAGCTATGTATAAACTAAGGATGGTTTCTTGGATCTTATCTGGATGAGTGATGTTGTCATTATGATCATCCAAGAGCATATAGATTCTATTTCTACTTCTGCTCTCTTTCATAGCAAAAAAGAAGAATTTAGAGCTAGAATCTCCTAACTTCAACCATTGGATCCTAGCTTTTTTGCTTAAGAGCTTTTTCTTCAACTGCTAGCCACTTTTTCAACTCCATAATAGCCTCAACTTCCTTAAGATGAAGAATAGGACAACTAGGAGAAGCTTGTAACTCAGTTTGAATGCCTTGTAGCTCATTTCTAGTCGTTTCTATTCTGTGAATAACATCAGCAAACTCTTTGGAATGAAGAGCTTTAAGAGGATTTTTAAGCTTTTTAAGCTTAAACCATAGTTGTTGTAGGAGATTACCCTTACTACCATCCTGCCATTGCTCTTGCACAGTTTTCGAAAAATCAACATGATCCGCTAGATGATTGAAAAAATCAAAAGGTCTGCCTCCTCCTATATCATCTGAAACACACTCTACAATAAAGGGGGGGGTGATCAGAGATAGAGTTGTTAAAGTAACAAGCCTCAATATGCCCATGTTGTAGCATCCAAAGATCATTTCCCAAAACCTATCAATTCTGCTAGCCACCTTGTGTTCTCCTAATCCTTTACTAGACCAAGAGAAATAGTGCCAGAGCTTTTAATCTCAGCTAAATGAAAAATTAGTGACAAAAGCATCAAAATCTTCTGTTTCATAAGAAGTAATAGGAGCTCCATTGATTTTATCATTGACTGACAATACAACATCCAAGTCTCCCATTATCAACCAAGGAGAATGAATAAAAACTTCCAAACCACTCAATTCAGTTCATAAACTCTTTCTGTCACTAACTGTACGAAGCCCATATACACAAGTAATCAAGGAAAAAAGAGTACCTTGATTAAACACCTCAAGATGAATAAGTTGTTCTGATTTAGTGATCACTCTAATATCCATAGAAAGGGGCTGCCACCCTAACTAAATTCTACCTCTAGTTGAAAAATCATAATTACAATCTCAATTCCAGCAAGAGCCAAATTTCTTCATGATTTTTGCAGTATTATGCTTCTAACTGTAGTTTCTAGAAGAGCAACTAGGTTAATAGGATGCTTTCTCAGAAAAGATCTAACATCAATGATTTTCACAGGGTCATTGAGCCCCATGATGTTCCAAGAACAGAACCTAATCATGTGAGATAAATATCAGCTCCTTCACCATTCAACTCATCATCCTCTTCACAAGTGGGAGAAAGCAAACAATAAGTGTTCAGCATAGGAGCTGGACACATTGGAGCTTTCCTCTTATCTCTTGTCCTCTTAGTAACAATTTTCCATTTTTCAGTCTGAGAGGAGCTTGCTTTAGATGTTTCGGCAGCAGGAGTAAACAGCTGCTGATCAGGTTTATCAACAACAGGAGTATTCATCTGCAATGCACCAAACTGTATAGCAACACCTCCTGTGCTCAGTGTTTCAGTAGCTATAGTTGGAGTAGTAGTCTCAGGAACAACTTTCTTTATCCACAGTTGAGCAGATTTTTTACTAGTTTTAGCCTAAATCTTATCACAGTTATGCCCTACAATATTGCATTTCTTACAATAGAAGGCCTCTAATCATAGAGCACTTTTTGCTGAAATACAACTCCATAAGGGTCCTCAATATGAACATGATCAATGAGAGGCTGAGTGACATCAACTTCATCAAGGATTCTAGCAAATGAAACCCTAAGTTGATGTGTAGTACATTCATCAGCATATAAGGGGGTTCCAATCATACTTCCAATCCTACTCAGTGCTTGTTCACCCCAACAATTCAAAGGGAGATTGCGAAGCTTAATCAAAATAGGTTTGCCATTAAGAAGATGAAGTCCAGCAAATAATATCTCATTTTTATCCTCAATATATTGAACAAGAACAACAAAATAACCTTCATCATGATAAAACAATTTTGGCTCACCAACATTGTTCCATTCAGTCGAAATAAATCGTCTAAGAGCAGCTAAAGTAGGGGTGAGTCCAGTAACATACATAATCATGGCATTTTCCCATTTCTTAGTTAAAGGCTCAATATCAGATTGCATAAGCTTAGCTACTGATTTACCTAGATGATCACTAGGAGTCACAAAATAAAGGGAATGACCTTTACGAGCAAGCTTAGCATTATCAAACAAGGTATTCCACACCGGATTAACAACATCAGAGTCAGCCTTAAGATTCAATCTCCTAGAAGCAGAGGGATGTTGAAACTTACCAGTATTCGCCATCGACACTATTCCATTGGATTGCACTTTGGGGAGCCTCCTTATTCCCCGATAGAGTGTTACCAGTCATTTGAGCAATACTACCTGAACCTTCTCCAGTATTTCCCTGAGCTTGAGTCTTCTTCTTTCTAGCCATTGCAAGAGGGGCGCGCGTTAACAAAGCCACGCTATCATGCGATTAAATCGCCATAGTTAGAGAGCACAAGCCTTTTTTCAAGAGTGCGTTCTTTAAAATTTAACTTTAATGAACTTTAATATCTCAACTTGTGTATTTGTAGAAGTTATAAAAGTAGATATTAATTAAATATATATTAAGGCAAATCAAATAGGAACTCACATGACTATAATTTTTCTTACACGTAAATCACAAACTAACAACAATCAAAGTGAACTCTGTGAATAATGCTTACTATGCAAATGTAACAATCTTTGCAAAACTGGTGGAGTTAATTTGACATGAACTTATGTATGAATCGTCATAGGTTTGATTTTTATTTTTGGTTAAATCTTTTAAACGGGTCATCATCTAATCCACATGGTTCACCCTTGGATTGTGAATCAAATACGGGTGATAATCATATTGGCTGATGGGTCTGGGTGATAGCCCACCTAATCCGAATCTCACTCGTTGTCATCTCTAATGTGGTGTTAAATAAAAGTAAAGGTTGGGAACTTTTTTCTTAATAAAACTCCTCATGGTTGAAAACAATTCAGAGGGTCAAAATCTCGCATTGGGCAATTAGACAATTCATATCTTACTTAGTTACGATAGATTTTGTGGTTGTTAAACGGCGCCTTAAAATATCCACACGACGCTCTTAGTAAAAATTTGTGCGCTTCCTCAATCCCCTCCCTTCCACCCACTCACACTCTCTTCCACCTTTGAGTGTCATTCACTCTATTGCCCAGAAAATATTGTAGCAGAAGTTTATCCAAAAATAAAATTTTAACTTAACGATAAATTTTCCACCATCGACGATATTTAATTTTTTTTTGAAAAACACGCCTAGACCTAGGTGGAAACGTGTGAAAATACGTCAATACCTAGGCATGAGCGTGTGACGAGGTCTAGTCGTGTGAAAAAACACGTCCTAGCCTAGGCAAAGTCATGTTTTTCACACGCCCTGGCCTAGTCCTACTGTCCTACACAGGATCTTTTACATGCCTCCTTCACCAGGTTTTTTTAAAATATATATACTTAATTTATATTTTAGGGCGTGAAGAAGTGGGAAAGGAAGGAAGAGAGTGGGAAAAGGAGTGAAGGGTGAGAGGTACTCAAGAAATTGCAAGTCAAATTAGGGCGTTGCGTGGATATTTCAAGGCGGTGAATAGTTCTTCACTAAAATTTTTAAGAAGATTCAACTCATTTCAATTCAACCATGAAAAAGACAGAGGGATGAAAGATCAAGGGGAAGAGGACAAAAAATATTTAAATGTATGATCTTATTTTGCAAAGGAAAAAACGAAAATTGGTTTGCAAAATACTCCCAATGTCAAGTAATTGTACTAATTTGACTTTTTCTTTATTCACGTACCATCTATTACCATATTATTTAAGTACTACTGCTTGTTTTTTTATTTGATAGGGACATTTTTATTTAGTTGATATTAAAAAAACTACACATTAAGATGAATCAAACAAAATCCCACAAGACTATGTTTTTCCTCGTGTATAAATGCCATATGATGGTCAAAGAGTACAATGTGAAGAGTAACAAAAGTCAAATTGTCCCTAGTAAATAAAAACGAAGGGAGTATATAAAATAAATGTTAGTATACCAGATGTTGTTGGATATTGATCAATGTATATTTTCAAATAACATCATTTTTCATAACTTTTACTCAAGTAAGTTTTGGGATAGATTGTCTATCTAGAAGCTTATTGATAAACTATGGTAAAACCATAAGGATTTAAGTCCAAAAAAGGAAAATTTGTTGAAAAATACCTACATTTGCATCATATTGTGAATAACTACCCTATTTCAAAAAAATGAAAAATAAATACCTACTTTCTTGAAAAACTATTGGTATCACTACCTTGTAGTGTTTCTGTCAAAAAGTTAACAGAAAATGTTTACCAATTGACACTCTTAACAACCGTCATGCTCGTCATGTACCACATAATATACATCATAAATGTTACACAAACTAGTTAGTGTCACTACCAATTGAATTTGCTGACATTTTTCCTTCTTCATTGATAGTCAGTTACCACGGTCCAATTTTGAAACAAACATATCCACATTCCTTAACTAATGACAAATTCTTCTTACCAAGGTACATCAATACGAACAACTGTAATACAATCAACAAACAAACAAGAATCACAAGCTTCTGATGACATATTCCTTAACTAATGGAAAATTTCATAAAAACGGATGGCATAAGTTTTCCACAATAATCACTACAAACCAACCAGTACAAACAGAATAATCACTAGAATAATCACTTGAAAGCTATAAAAATTAACATCCAAATTTTTTCCACATTTTCATCAACAGATCCACATTCAAACTCAAAATCACATCAAAACCTAGAATGAAGAATATTGAAATTCAAAATCACATCAAGAACTTAGAATTACGAACACACTCCTGTAAAACGAATTTTACAAAATGAGAGATAAGAATCGAAGCTTTTTTCATTAGAAAATGGTGAGAAATGATAAAAAAACATGTAGACAGATGACAGGCTAAAGTCGTATCAGCTAGTCAAAAGTAATCCTAATTCCTCTAACAAAACAGTAGTCAGGGAAGTAGGGTTGAATCCACAGGGAGAGAAATTTTCGGAGTTAATATTTAGTCGAACAGCTACTTTAGACAAGATTAGATAAGAATCAGCTAAATTACTACTTAGACTAAAGAAAACAATATAAAGAGGGATTTAAACTATGAATTAAGGGTCTAGGGCAATAGTTCGATCCACCATGCTTATAACAATCAAAGGATCAAATAACTATCAATACCTAGGTTTAGAGTCGAGAGATTAGAGCACATGTTAAGCTATGGTTAAGTGTTAACGCTCATAATTCAACATATGCCGCATGTTCACTAACATAATCAGAATTATTGGTGTGTACTAGGCCTCTAAAAGTAAGATGGATCTGTGCAAACAATCATTAACCACAAGCAATCAATGAAACTGCGCAATAACATTAATTATTCATCAAAAATAAATCACACCATAATCAATCTAATCAAAACCTAGAAACTAATAGCAATTCCAAAGTGAATCATGGTATGAACATGGTTTTCCTCCCTAAATCCCTAGAAATAAGACTACTCAGACATGATTGAATCAACAATAATAAAACTAATATAAAACACTAATCTTTGCATCATGAATTAACTAGACAATCAAACTAAGCAATTAATAATGAAAGAAAGTGATCGAGAGTAAAGAATAATACCAATTGACGGAAAGCAGTAACTTTTATTGAAAATAACGGTTCAATCACCTTCGAAACTAATCTAAAAGTGTTTAACTATGAAAAGCTCTAAAAATAATACTAATGGAAGTTCAATTAAAGATGTCTTCAAATAATAAATCCTTAGCTATTTATAATAGCTCCTCAATTCTAATTGAAAGCGGAATTAAAAGATAAAAATCGGGGCTCTGAATCAACAGCCCGATCGGGCCAATGACCCACCCGATAGGGCCAAGCCAAGCAAAATGTGCCCAGCTTTCTCCCTTGAAGCGTGGAAGTAGCAGGAAAACAAGACCCACCCGATCAGGTCGGGCAAGGGCGCCCGATCGGCTTGGGCCAAGCCAACTTCCCTGGATTTCATTTCTCATATGCACAACGATGCACTAGCAAAAAATATGTCCCGCCTGATTAGGTCGGGCGAAGCCGCCTGATCGGGCCCGAGACTACTTCACCCGATGTAGTATAATCAACCTGATCGGGCCATGTTGCCCGCCAAGACACGTCTTTTCAGCCTGATCGGGCCATATTGCTCGAGGACTTCGGGTTGGGCTCTTTTCTGCCCTTTTCCTTGTCTTTCAAGCTAGGCTTTCATGCCCAAGGGCCTCGGGACCTCCTAACTCATCCACGAGAGCTCGTAACTAACTCCTAAAGCCGTAGTTGCTTAGAAATAGCTCTGAATAAGGAGAAAACTTCGTAAAGCCTGTAATTCAACATAAAACAGCAAAACCACAACTATATAGAGTAATTAGCACAAATTAGCTCCGAAGAGCTCCAATTATGCATGATTTAGCTCATGAATAGGGGTAAAAACTATATAAATAATCATGTTATCAAACTCCCCAAAGCTAAACGTTTGCTTGTCCTCAAGTAAATAAAACATGAACATGGAATAAATTGCCTGACCACATAGATAAAACATTCAAAGCTCAAAATAGCTTCAAGACTAAGAATCGTTCAAGCAGGCAAGATTCAAGTTCAGCTATTAAAATCCATCCAACTACCAAACATCCAAGCAAACCATCAAATGCAACTATCCACAAGGCATACAAATCCTAAAAAGGTTCTCACAAAGGTGTTACTCCTCTCAATTTTGTGGCAGGCAAAGAATATGCCTGAACATTCACTAACCCGACCATAAATGCCCTTCCCACTCACACTCTCATATGCTTAAGAAGGTAAAATGACGCTCATCCTAATCAAGTCGACTCAATTAGCACACATACTCTTTAACTTTGACAAACTGACTCAGAATCAATCCAATAAACGATGTAAATACAAGCTCAAGAGGACTTTATAGGGTTGTAATGGGGCTTAGGCAAGTGGTAGGGGATATTTTTAGTAAATGTGGTGTAAAAACCGAGAATAGGGGAGCATAAATCATTCAAAACGAGGCCGAAGATGGCCGAAACAACTCCCAACAACATCATATAACCACAAAATACAACCCAACTCTAAGATCAATGAAAACTCACAACAAACCCAATTTTGAAGCATTGTATCACATTTTTCTTTATAAACAACGTGAACTAAGGAACCTTGAACTCTTTTCAACTTTGATTCCTTTTTTCTTTTATTTATCGAACCAAACGTTCACGCCACTCAAACTTTTATTTTTCTTTTCTTTTTCTCACGCTTGGAACCACATCAAATACATTTTCATTCCTCAAACCACGCAAACCATATAAACTAATATATCAAACTCCACCCATACAAAAGCTCCCCCAAACTAGGCTTGGGAATAATATATAAATATAGGCCATGGGTATGTAATGAGGTTTAGTAACACGAAACAGATCATTAGGCTCAGCGGGGCTAAGGAGGATAGAAGTATATCAAAAATTCACTCTGAGGCTCAAAAATTCGACAAAAGAACGCCTCTATCACAAATATTGCTACAAGTTATCTAATATCAGACAAGTACGAAGTCAAAGCCAAGATCAATCAACTAAAGAGGAACTAACACACAAAAACAGACTGTATAATAATATGAATCCAATAGGCTACCAAAAGACCTCACAGTCTAACCAATTCAAGCATGCAACATAATGCAGTGTATAATAACCAAAATTCGCTCGAAATCATAGCAATCAAACATCAAATCACAGCCTCAAAATCACAAATGCCCAGCTATCCAGAAAACAAAGTCAAATCATTTTCGATTAAAGCACAATAAGGGGCACAGGGGAGACAACTAAACCAGTCATGTCATATTTTTTTGATTTTTCAGCATTTTTCGAAAGCAATAAATCTATCCTTAAAAGCAGTAAAAGAGATAGAGAATACAAACAGAAATCCTCCCCCAAGCTGAAATTGGTAGTGTCCTCAATGCCAATAGGTGAACAAAAGGACGATGCTAAGAGGAAAAACAACGTTAGTGTTCTCTCACTCTCTCTCACTCTAAAAAAAAATATAAAATAAAGTAAAATAAAATAAAATAAGGGGATATTACGGGTTGCCTCCCGCACAGCGCTGGTTTATAAAGGTCCCGCACGACCATATTACCTCCATATCTCAAATCGGAGGAGCTTGGCAGTGAGTGCCACCCTCATCAAACATCTTCCTTCTCCATATGTTCTTGATATTACCTCCAGAATGTGATGCAACCTTAGATGCATTATGATAATGCCCCTTCTCTTCAACCATCTCATCCGAAATATCAACCCTGCAACAAGATTGTTCAAGCCTAGGTGCGTAAACATCATTAATTAGTTTAAAAGAAACTTTATCATCACCAACACTCAGAGTTAAAGACCCAGACTTAACATCAATAACAGCACCAACAGTACACAAAAATGGTCTACCCAGACAATGGGAATCTGGGCATCCTCCTCCATATCAAGTACTACAAAATCAACAGGAATGTAGAATTTCCTGACCCTAACAGGAACGTCCTCTAAAACACCTAGGGGTATTTAATAGAACGATCAGGCATCTGTAAAGTGATTTATGTGCATTTAAGTGCTCCCATATTCAATTTCTTATAAACAGATAAAGGCATAATAGAAACAGAAGCACCTAAATCAAACAAAGCTTTATCAATAAAAATTGGTCCAAGATGGCAGGGAATAGAAAAACTACCAGGATCTTTCATCTTAGGTGGGGTTTTATTCTGTATAAAAGCACTACACTCTACAGTAAAAGCAACACATTCTACCCCACCAAAGTCTCTCTTCTTAATTATCATGTCTTTCAGAAATTTGGCATAAACAGGGACTTGAGTAATTAATTCAGTGAAAGGAATCGTTACCTCAAGGTTCTTGACCATAGCCAAGAACTTACCAAACTGAAGTTCGACCTTTGATTTCTGCATCCTGTGAGGAAAAGATAGCCTTGGCGTAAAAGGCGTTTCAGAAACATTTTCCTTTTTCTTCCTAGTCTGTTCAACTTCCTCAGATAATTCGACCTCAGACGTCGAACTCTACTCTTCTCCTTCCTCTACCACCTCCTTCCCCTTAGTCGAGGCATTATCATCAATGGGCAATGGAGGAGCGTCTTAAGCAGTGCCACTACGAAGAGTAATGACATTCGTTTGCTCCCTCTGAATGGGTTGCCCAGGCAATTGTCCTTGTTGCCTCTGAGCATTGTTGCTTGCAATTTGAGTCAATTGGGTCTCGAGGAGTTTAATGTGGTTGTTCATGTTTCTAGGCGACTCCTCGTGATTCTTTTGCATGGTGAGCATCAATTTCATCAAGTCAGATGTAGTGGGCTCTTGGGTGGCTATTTGTGGAGGTGGGGCTTGAAAATTTTATGGGGTTTGGAAGTTATTAGGATGAGGAAAGTTTTGTGGTGGGGGTCTCTGAAAACCAGGGGGATTTTGATAGAATGATGGTTTATGGTGATTTTGTGGAGGTAATTGGAAATTTTGTTAGTTTAGTTGTGTGGAGGGGGGAAATTTTGTGGTCTCTGCTGGAATACATTCGCCTGCTCCATTTGATTTTGACTGAATTGACAATCGTGCCCAAAATGACCCTAAACACCAAATACCTCGCAGTAAGATGATGTAATGGGTGCTATGGCACACATAGCATTGATGCTCATGCGAGGAGGTGTCGAGGTAGAGGATTTCAAGGTGTCAATCTTCATATTCAGTTTCTTTCACGTCTAATACCTTCCTTGTGAGGCTTCGAAAGTGGAGTGATCGTTGGCTGCAAGGTTTGACAAGAAATCATAGCCTACATCCACTTCCTTATCTAGAAAAGCTCCTCCCGCAGATGAGTCGACAATACTCTTCGTCTGAGACTGCAGACCATTGTAAAATGTTTGCGTCAAGAACCATTTGTCCATGTTGTGATGTGGACACTCTCTCTGCAAATCTCTCAATCTAGTCCATGCTTCACGAAGTGTTTCATCAAGCTCTTGGGAAAACGTTTCTAGTTTGTGTCTGATTTCTGCTGTTTTTGTGGGTGGGTAGTACTCTGAGAAACACAGTAGAAATACCACTCCATTCAGTTTCTTTCACGTCGTTCAACCACTTCTGTGCTCTACCTCTCAATGAAAACTCGAATAACATGACTTTCAATTGGTCTGGAGTGACTCCGATATGTTTGACGGTTCGACAAAACTGTTGAAATCATTGCAGATGATTTGCCGAGTCTTCAGTATGATGCCCACAAAACTGATTCTGCTGCACCATGTTGATGAGTGCAGGTTTGTTTTTTAAGTTTGCTGCAACGATGGTGGGCATATTGGGTCCAGTGGAAAGACCTTCTTGGTTAGGCACCCATACGACTTCAGTGATTTAGACATAACTGAACTCGAGGTGTCAGCTTCAGAAGTGTTCAGCTGAACAGACTGCTTTTCTTTCCGAGTTTTCTTTCGTAGCTCCCTAAGTGTCTTTGTCAAATCAAGATACTCAGGGAAAGGGGTACCTGTTCCTCGAGACCTGGGCATACAAAAGAAACAAAAAGAAGCAGTAAAAAGTACCTCAATTGGAACGATGAAGTTCTAATGAGGCAAAAAGAAGTAAACCAAATAACCAAATAAAAACTAGAAAATAAACTAGTCTTCTCCCCGGCAACGACGCCAAATTTGACAGATTAATATTAAGTTATACAGCTACAGACAAGATCAGATAAGAATCAGCTGAACTACTATTTTGACTAAAGAAAACAATATAAAAGAGGGATTTGAACTATGAATTAAAGGTCTAGGACATTAGTTCGGTCTACCATGCTTATACCAATCAAAAGGGTCAAATAACTATCAATACCAAGGTCTAGAGTCGAGAGATTAGAGCACGTGTTAACCAATGGTTAAGTGTTAAGCTCATAATTCAACATATGGCGCATGTTCACTAACATAATCAGAATTACCGAAGTGTAATAGAGCCTCTAAAAGTGAGACAGATCTGTGCAAACAATTATTAACCACAAGCAATCAATGAAACTTCGCAATAACATCAATTTCTCATCAAGAACAAATCACACCATAATCAATAATAATCAATTCCTAGAAACTAATAGCAGTTCAAGTATGAATCATGCTATAAACATGGTTTTCCTCCCTAAAACCCTAGAAATAAGACTACTCAGACATGATTAAATCAACAATAGCAAAACTAATATAAAACCCTAATCTTTTGATCATGAATTAATTAATTAAGCAATCAAAGCAATTAAGAATGAGAGAAAGTAATTAAGAGTGAAGAATAATACCAATTGACGGAAAGCAGTAACTTTTATTGAAAATAATCCAAGGTTCAATCACCTTCGAAACTAATCTAAAAGTGTTTAACTCTCAAAAGCTCTAAAAACTAATACTAATGGAAGCTCAATTAAAGATGGCTTCAAATAATAAACCCTTAGCTATTTATAATAGCCTATCAAATCTGATTAAAAGCGGAATTAAAAGATAAAGACCCGCGCTCCGCGTCAACAGCCTGATTGGGCCAATGACCCACCCGATCAGGCTAAGCCAAGCAAAATGTGCCCAGCTTTCTCCCTGGATTTCATTTCTCGTACGCACAACGATGCAACAGCACAAAATATCTCCCGCCCGATCGGGCCCGAGACTAATTCACCCGATGTAGTACAATCAACTCGATCGGGCCATGTTGCCCGCCAAGACACGTCTTTTCAGCCTGATCGGGCCATGTTGCCCGAGGACTTCGGGCTGCGCTCTTATCTCCCTTTTCCTTGTCTTTCAAGCTCGGCTTTCATGTCCAAGGGTCTCGGGACCTCCTAACTCATGCACTAGAGCTCGTAACTAACTCCTAAAGTCGTAGTTGCTTCGAAATAGCTCGGAATAAGGAGAAAACTTCCTAAAGTCTGAAAGTCAATATAAAACAGCAAAACCACAAGTATATAGAGTAATTAGCACCAAATAGCTCCGAAGAGTTCCAGTAACGCACGATTTAGTTCATGAATAGGGGGTAAAAACTATATAAATAATCATGTTATCAACAGACAATCAGACAAAGTAAGGAAGAAATCTACACCTGCAAACAGCTGCGAGATGAAGAAACGATCGAAATTCGCTTGCCTTCCTCTCCTCTTAGTCGCCTGCCGAATGCATTGAAGAGGGTAATATGTTTTGTTTCCACCGGAGGGGGGAGGGTTTCAAGAGGATGGAGTGTGATATGGTCTTTTAATGAAATAAAAAAGTGAATATGTCCAACCAAACTAATGGAAAGGGAGAATGTTACTTCCTTTTATAGGCTTTAGATTATGCGAACCACGAGTCACCACAAAAGTCTTCTTCAACTATTTTGAATTCTTACTCTTTCTTCGACTTCTTCTTCTTCGACTTCACTCTCATAGTCCGTTTATTATACTTGTTACTTGTGCTTTGTGTGGCATGAAAATTCGCGGTCCGTTCTTTTCAACTTATTTCCAGTCCTTATATGTTTTGATAAGTTCTAATAAGGTCCAATAAGATCTAATAAGGTCCAATAAAATTTCGACTAATAAGGTCGAATAAAGTATCATTTGTTAAGATAAATTTAAAAAAGCAAAAATAAATAGAAAAAATAGTCCATATATCTAATTTTGTTGTGAGTCAAATTTTGCAGCGCAAACTTTGCAAAAGGGTGAATGCCCCATTTAATGCTATTGCTATATATGCTTACTGGTTGCTTTTCTACATTGCTATTGTACAGTAAGTTATACGCCTATATATATCAGCGCTTGGTGAATGAAAATTTTGCACAGAGTATAAACCTTTTCTCAGTATTTCTCTCTTCTGTCTAGTTTCTTTCTTACTTTTGTCTTCATCTTTTCACAACACGTTATCAGCACGAGTTTGCTTACAAAAACAAAAGGTATTTTTAACCTTAAATCTTTCAAACTCCGGTATCCAATTTTTCTAGTCTCAACCTTTTCACTATCTTACACATGGATCAACAAAGTAATGGGATCAATGTTGTTTTCCACAATGTTTCTCTCTATTGTATACATTCAATTGTAGAACGTAACACCGTCCCTTTCGCTACCACCCCAGCTAGGGGGACTGTAAGTCATCCTTTTCGCATTGACCACAACAACGGTACTAATGTCCGTACCGGTGAAAATCCACAAACCCCTGTTCCTAACACCAATAATAATCCTCCAGCACCACCAACTGAAAATCCACCACCACCAAATAATAAAAGAAATAGGGACGAACAGGAAGGAACTAGTAGCAAACGTCACCATGCCACTAGCCCGCAAATTAAATAATAATTTGACAATAACGCCACCTTTATGGAGGGCAAGGACAGTTTAATTTATGTTATTTTATTTTGTTGTACCGCCTGTATGGCAGGTTATTTTCATTTACCGCCTATATGGCAGGTTGTTTTTTTTATTTGCCGTCTATATGGCTGGCTAACAGTAGTAAATTTTTTTTTGCTCTTTTATTGTCAATATATGCAGGAGTAGCTAACCTAGAACCCTATTACATATTTATGTCCTTTACTATGTGCTATTTCCTTTATATGACATTTGTAATTATATTTATTATCATTTTTTACACTTACCAACATGCATAATAATGAACAAATTATATTTAGTACCCATAAATACTCCAACTAAAATTTCATTGTATTATATTCTTTGAACAACTGTAGATAAATATACAACAAACTGCACAATTAAGGATAACCCTCTATAAAAGCGGATTACCCATCCCCAATTCCACCACATATCTTCTTCCATCTTTTACTCAAACCCACAAATTTTTTTCCTTCCTCCATTTTTCCCGGCCACCATGTTCAACGCCGAAAACAACCGCCCTCTACCTTCCTCTTCTTCTTTTGAGGAGGATTTTAGAAAAATAAAACTCTACTTGTTCCTTATAGCCGGTTTATTTGTCCTTCTCATGGCATTAATGATATTTCTCCTCATACCCAAGTAGGAACCATGATATCACCCACTTTCTCCCCGGGGAAACGGTGGAAAATGCATGTGTTTTTTTCGTCTTCATATGCATTTCTAGGAAGTATTTTTGTTATTTTAGCTTATTTTTGTACTTTATGTGTTTTTATTGTAAGTTTTTTTTTTGCTTGTAATATTTTAATGTTATGTCTTTTTTGTTTTATTTTGTAATATTTATAATTATAAATGATATAAATCAGGGGGAGATATTATATGTGATTTGTTATCATTTACTAATTTCATACTATTATCCACCTTATTGTAGCTATAATGGGAGTTTTAATGAAAAGACAATTCAATCTCCTAGATTTGTCCGAAAATAAATTTCTGGAATGTACGGTAGATGCCCAGATGAATTAAAGGCTCAAGGACTAGAGCATACTATTAAAGAACAAACCGTCAATATAGGCTCAAGTACGGCCCAACAAATTAAACTGGCCACTGAACAAGAAAAGGCCAGGGCCTTGGTTTTTTTGAGACACCACCTGCAAGAGAGCCTAACAATTGAATACTTATTGGTGGAAGATCCAAAAGAACTATGGAATAGCCTCAAAGAAAGATATGGCCACCACAAGAATATTCTCCTCCCCAAGGCATTATTCGAATGGACTAATCTAAGGTTCCAAGATTTTAAATGCATCAGTGACTACAATTCAACACTATTTAGAATTGTATCGCTGCTGAAAATATTGTGATCATCCGATCACTGAGGAACAAATGCTAGAGAAAACTCTCTCTACATTCCATGCCTCAAATGTTATATTACAGCAACAATACAGAGAAAGGGGCTTTAAAAAATACTCTGAGCTAATCTCTGTATTGTTGGTGGCTGAGCAAAATAATGATCTTCTACTAAAGAATCATAATCTTAGACCAACTGGGTCTTTGGCATTCCAAGAGGCGAATGCAGTAGAAAGCTCAGACCTACCTGAATCAAATGCTGTAAACAGAGGTGGGCGTGGAAATGGCCGTGGGAAAGGACGTGGAAACAATCATGGTCGAGGCCAAGGCCGAGGTAAAGGGTATTTCCCCAAAAAATAATAATAACTTCAAAAACAATGATAGGGGGCAACAATACCACAAGCATGATAATCAGAAGGCAAAAGATATATGCTTTTAGATGTGGTATATCTGGGCACTGGGGGCGTACATGTCGAACATCCAAGCATTTGGTAGATCTCTACCAGGCTTCTAAGAAAAATAAAGGAAAAGATGCAGAAGCCAATTTTGTGAATGAGGCAAGTACCTCACTGCCTAGCCTTGATGTCTCCGATTTTTTTTATGGATGGAGTTGGAGCTGAAAATGATTTTAATTTAGGGGAAAATTGATTGTTTAGCTATGAAAATATTTATTTCCTTGTTGATCAAGTATTTATTTAATGTTTGTTTTATTTAAGAATTGTACTACCATCTAATTATCAATGAAATATGCATGTTCTTATTAAATTTGTTTCTTATTATGAAGATATGGATCAACCTAAAAATGGATCTGGATAGCAACGTCTCCTGGATAGTGGAACAACGCACACCATACTGAAAAATAAAGAATATTTTTCAAAACTAACAATGTTTCAAGGTGATGTCAACACCATATCCGGGACAACAAAACTTATCGAAGGATCCGGAAAACTTGTGTAATACTCCCAAAAGGGACAAAATTAGCTAGTGATGATGCACTATACTCAAGTAAATCTCGAAGAAACCTTATAAGCTTTCGAGATGTGCGTAAAAATGGTTATCATTTGAAACGGAATATCTATGTCTCACATAAAATAGGAATAGCAAGAAATATATCTGTGAGAAATTGCCAGCATATTCTTCAGGACTATACAGTGTTAATATAAGTCCGTTTGAAGTAAACATGATATCTAACCAGAAGTTAGATAATAAGATATTGATTAGTCTATAGCATGACCGTTTAGGTCATCCTGGCACAGGAATGATGCAGAGGATCATTGAGAACTCAATAGGGCATTCAAAAGAATGTAAAAATCCCAAAGACAGATGAGTTAGCATGTGCAGCATGCTCACTTGGGAAAATGATACAAGACCCTCTATAAATAAAATTGCTATTGAATCTCCAACATTTCTTGAAAGAATTCCAGGAGATATTTGTGGGCCAATTAATCCCCCATGTGGACCATTTCAATACTTTATGGTGTTGATTGATGCTTCAACACGATGGTCACATGTAAGCCTTTTATCAAGCAGAAATAGTGCATTTGCAAAACTTCTTGCTCAAATCAATCGATTGAGAACTCAATTCCCGGATTATACAATTAAAAGAATAAGACTCGACAATGCCGGGGAATTTACATCCCAAACATTTAATGATTATTGTATATCCATTGGGATTGATGTGGAGCATCTAGTGGCTCATGTTCATACACAAAATGGTCTTGCTGAGTCATTAATAAAAAGATTGCAATTGATTGAAAGACCACTATTGATGAAATCAAAGTTGCCCTCATCTGCTTGGGGTTATGCCATAATACATGCAGCATCATTGATTCGATTGAGACCAACTGCTTTATCATAAATTCTCACCACTACAATTAGTCTCTGGGTCGAGAACCAAATGTCTCACATTTGAAAATATTTGGATGTGGTGTATATGTCCCTATTGCTCCACCACAACGCACAAAGATGGGTCCAGAACGAAGGCTGGGAATATATGTTGGTTTTGAATCCCCATCAATTATAAAATATCTTGAACCAATGACAGGTGATTTATTCACGGCTCGTTTTGCCGATTGTCATTTTAATGAAAGCCTATTCCCAGCCTTAGGGGGAGAGAAAGTGGGCCCAAAAGATATAGAAATTACATGGAATGCAACACAATTATCTTTTCTTGATCCACGAACAAACTCTTGTGAACAAGAAGTTAAGAAAATTGTTCATTTACAAGGTGTTGCAAATCAATTGCCTGATGCATTCGTTGATAGTAAAAAAGTGACAAAGTCACATATACCAGCAGAGAATGCTCCCCCACGAATTGAAATTCCCATAGATAATAAGGCAATTGAAAAAGAGTCTATGGCACGCCGTAAGCGTGGAGGCCACCTGGTTCGAAAGATTCAAAACCAAGAAAAAATAAAAGGCGAGATGAAATAGAAAAGGAACAAATGATTGTTCCTCCAATTGAAAATCATGAAATTCAAAATAGAGAAAAAGATAAAGACAAAGACAAAGAAGAAGATGTTCCAAATAACGAGGGACATGAAAGTATCGACAACATTGAAATTTTGATTAATTATGCTTGTACAAAGAGACAGTGGAATCGAAAAAATGTTGTCATAGATGATGTCTTTACTTACTCCATAGCGGTTGAAATGGTATATGATGAGAATGATATAGAACCAAAAACTGTAGACGAATGTCGCCGCAGACAAGATTGGCCAAAATGGAAAGAAGCAATCCAAGTAGAACTAAAATCCCTTGAAAAGCGAGAAGTTTTCGGACAAATAACTCAGACACCAAGAGGTGTAAAACCAGTAGGATACAAGTGGGTATTTGTCAGAAAACGAAACGAGAAAAATGAAATCGTTAGATACAAAGCAAGGCTTGTTGCCCAAAGCTTCTCCCAAATGCCAGGATTGATTATTATGATATGTATTCTCCAGTAGTTGACTCAACTACATTCAGATTTCTGGTGAGTTTATCCATCTTCGAAAAACTTCAAATGCGGTTGATGGATGTCGTGACTGCATACTTATATGGGTCACTTGACACTGACATCTACATGAAAGTCCCCGATGGACTAAAACTACCAGAAAAGTACACATCTAGGGACATGACCTCTATAAAGCTAAAACGATCGCTTTATGGACTTAAACATCTGGAAGAATGTGGTACAATCGTCTCAGTGAATGCCTTACGAAAGAAGGATTCAAAAATAATCAAATCAGTCCTTGTGTTTTCATTAAACGATTCAAATCAGGATTTGCTATAATTGCAGTTTATGTTGATGATCTGAACATCATTGGAACTTATAAAGAACTTGAAATAACTGCAAGGTACTTGATGAAAGAATTTGAAATGAAAGACCTTGGGAGAACAAAATTTTGCCTTGACTTACAAATGGAACATTTGAAAGATGGGATCTTTGTTCACCAATCAAATTATACGGAAAAGGTCTTAAAACGTTTTTACATGGATAAAGCACATCCATTAAATTCCTCAATGGTTGTGCTATCTTTGAATATGAAAGACGACCCATTCCGACCTCGAGAAGAAAATGAAGAAATTCTTGGTCCTGAAGTACCATACTTGAGTCCAATTGGCGCTTTAATCAGGGCCGTCTCGTAGAAATTAGGGGCCCTGCGAAATTGAATATTAGGCCCTATAAAATTAGAGTGATAGAATATTAATAAATTAGAACAGTAGAATAATAACAAAATTGAACGATGACTTTTATTAAAAAGTCATTAATTTTTTCTCGTTCAAGCTAAATCTACCTAATTATGGGGTCCAATAGATTTTTCTTTTTAAAGAAAGTTGGTATTCATATAAATGGAATAGTATCATTAATATATTCTACATAATTCATATATCAATGTACTATATAAAAGTGTATGATTTTTCTAAACAAAATATATCCTTCATAAGAATATAAAAGTTAAAAAACAAAAACAAAGTAAACTTGAGAAATGTGGTAACAAGATCTGTGTCAAAAATCAAAAGTGATAAAATAGAATAAAATTCTTGCCACAGTCAAATAGACTATTAATAATAAAAATAAATTGCTAGAGTCTAGTATATAGACTTCTATAGGGCATTAAAAGTGCCAACTGCCAAGTGTAGGAGTCGAAAAAAAACAAATGGCTAGAATCTCTAGTACAACATTAAAATGTTGAGGGCAAGGTTCGAACATTGCGCCTACCACTTAGGAATGCAGTCTAGCGACCACTGAAGCAAGACCATGACTCTGCTAATTAAGTGAAGCAACTTGTATATATACAATTGTAATGGAAACTGGGACCCCATTTCCCCGCTGGGCCCTGTGCGGGTGCTCACCCTGCACAGGGCCTTAGACGGGCCTGGCTTTAATGTACCTAGCTAATAATACTCGGCCTGACATAGCTTTTTCAGTGAACCTCTTAGCTAGATACAGTAATGCGCCAACAAAGACATTGGAATGGAATTAAGCACCTATTTCGTTATCTCAGAGGAACACATGACCTTGGATTATTTTATCAATCGAAGCAAAGTGCTTCACTCATTGGTTATGCAGATGCTGGATACTTATCTGACCCTCAAAAGGCCAAGTCACAGTCTGGGTATCTATTCACTTATGGAGGTACAACAATATCATGGAGATCAACGAAGAAGACATTAACTGCTACATCATCAAATCATGCCAAATTGATTGCTCTCTATGAAGCTGGAAGAGAATGCGTTTGGCTCAGAACAATGATTAGCCATATGCAAGAAGAATGCGGGATGAATTTAGTTACTGATAATCTAACACTGATGTATGAAGATAATACTGCTTGCATCACCCAAGTCAATGAAGGATATATCAAAGGAGATAGAACCAAATATTTATCACCCAAACTCTTCTTCACGCATGATCTCCAGAAAGAAGGAAAGATAGACAATCAACAAATTCAATCAAGTGAAAACCTTGCGGACTTGTTTACCAAGTCCTCTTCCTTCGGAGAGACTCGAACAATTGGTGCACAAGATCGGAATGCGTCACCTCAGTGACCTACGTTAGACTCAGGGGGAGGGTTATATGCACTGCACTTTTTTTCCCTTCGATCAGGTTTATATCCCACTGGTTTTTCCTGACAAGGTTTTTAACGAGGCAGTAAATATCAGCATATAATAAAGTTGCACCATGTTTTTGATGTAAATAAGGCAATGAGCATTCCAGGGGGAGTATTATGGTTCTTATACGCACTACACTCTTTTTCCCTTCGATCAGGTTTTTATCCCACCAGGTTTTTCCTGATAAGGTTTTTAATGAGGCAATTTATTTAAGTATATAAAGAATAAGTCTATATGAATCATCATCGAAAAGATTGGCATTCAAGGGAGAGTGTTGTGAGTCTGCAAACTTTGAAAAAGGGTGAATGCCCCATTTAATGCTATTGCTGTATATGCTTACTGATTGCTTGTACATTGCTATTGTACAGTAAGTTATACGCCTATACATTATCAGCTGCTGAATGAAAATTTTGCACCGAGTATAAACATTTTCTTAGTATTTTTCTCTTTTGTCTAGTTTCTTTCTTACTTTGTCTTCATCTTTTACAATAATTTTTAATCTTTCCCCAATATGGCAAAAACCCACCAATCAAAAGAACCATAATTTAATGTTGTTAGGGACCTCCAAACTCCAAAGTCCAACGATGAACCGCCGTAATTTAATGGGGGACTGCCTCCTTCGCAATCACTTTCCTTCACGGGTCAAAAGGAATTTGGACAAACGACCAATATTGTCTTAAATTCTTACACTTAAAAAACTCCACAAATCTTGTTCCTTCCTTTTATACTAACCTGCATTCACGTCCCCCAACACTTCCCCTTTCTCTCCTCCTCTTCAATCAATTAATCAACCCACAAAAAAGTTGTACAGATTAGTGACAAAATCAATGTGGGAATGAAGCTTTAGCAGAAAGAGGAGAAATAAAGAGTTGGGTATCTGATGCTTCACCATGCTTAGCCACTTTCTTCTTCTTCTGCTCCTCAGCTTCTTCTGTACTTGCTCTATTTCTCTGGGTAAAGGTAAACTTCAGCTGTTTTGCTTGATATCATCTGATGCTGCTCCAAATTGATATGTATTTTCTCTGTCAAGTTTGAATCTTTTGTTGATTTACTGCATGTTAGACTCCAAATTGGGTGAAATGTGTAATCTACTCAATTTTGCTTGATGGGTTCTTTTTGCCTTTAGCTTAAGAGTAGTATAGATCTAAAATTTCGCTAATTAAACTTGTGGTTGACCCTGAATTTTAGTTTCGAGGTGTCAAGTATAGATTTTGAGAATGGTAGTTTGGGGGTTGCAAAATCGAAATTTGAGCGAATGCTTTAAGTTTTTTAGTAGTACAATAGAGAGAAAAGTAAAAATAATTTTATAATAACCTCTTTGAAACAATGTATGTTCTTGAATCAAATTGAAGTTAGCTGGTGTTTCTTCAATTTGAAGAAACTTGGCCTAGTTAATGGAGGGCACATTGACTTTTATTGGAAAGCTGGAACTTGGGAGCAGTAACATGCTTGCTAGTTCGGGTTTGTGCTCGATTTGTGCTCGATTTGTGCATTTGTTATGGGTGCCAATTGGGTTGTTGGAATTTCTGCTCTCTTTTGCTTAACTGAGACTTGAGATTTTGGGTCTTTAATATAGTTTTTTTTTTTGAAAACTTTGATCAATTTGGCAAAATTCGTGATTGGAGTTGCTTGCTGTTGTACAATCTTCCTGTCATCGGAACACCAGATTAGAAGGAAGGTCGAATGCTAGTTACTATGGTCAGACTGTACCTCAATTACTGTTGCTATTGGTGAAGCAAAATGGCTTTGATCACTTTTCATTCTTATGAAACCTGAATTGTGTATATTTTTGGGTAAACGTATGGGCACAAGAAAAGGGGAATTGATAAATCATAAAGTTAACTAGATGAACGACTAGAATTAGACATGTAGATATTGTTGATTAGTTTTTGAAGTAGTGTTGATCATGCAAGTTTGTGGATTCTTAGTTGATGACTTTTAATCAACACGTGTGTTCTCAAGTAAGATAAAACAATATGTTCTTAGATAAAGATGGAATGAGGTATGGTAGTCGGTATGTGCTGGTAACAAATTAACTTTTGCTTAAGAGCTGCATGTATCTTGAAAAGTGTTTTTACACTTGTGCTGACTTGCTCCTCAATGATGTTTTGAAACAATATCTTGAATGTCAGGGCCATATGCTTTGCGTATAAGCTGTGGATCAAGGAAGGACATCCGCTCTGCCCCGACCCATACATTGTGGTACAAGGATTTTGCATATACAGGAGGAATACCGGCAAACGCTACACGTCCTAGTTTTATTACCCCTCCATTATCCACCCTGCGTTATTTCCCTTTATCAGAGGGGTCCAGAAAACTGTTACAACATTAATCGTGTGCCTACCGGACATTATCTCGTAAGGATATTTTATGGTCTCGTAGATGATCCGAACTTTGATAATGAGCCTCTATTTGGAGTTTCTATAGAAGGAACTCTTGTGGATACTTTGAGCACCGGGTGGACTCAAGATGATGAGCAAACTTTTTCTGAAACCCTTATCTTTCTTACTGATGGAACTGTCTCTCTTTGCTTCCACAGCACAGGTCATGGTAATCCAGCAATTATTTCTATTGAAATTCAGCAGGTTGCTGACCATGCCTACAATTTTGGCCCACGGTTTGGAAAAGGATCAATGCTAAAAACGGTAAAAAGACTTAGCTGTGGGCAAGGGAGGCCAAAGTTTGGTGAAGATTATGGGGGTGACCCGTGGGGTGGGGATAGATTTTGGAATTCACTGCTAACTTTTGGCCAGAGTTCGGATAAGGCTATTTCAATTGAAACTCCTATCAAGAAAATTTCAGTTGCTCCAAACTATTATCCACAAGGTCTTTACCAATCTGCTCTACTTAGCACTGATGCCGAGCCTGAATTAACTTTTACCATGGACGTGGAACCTAATAGTAACTACTCCATTTGGCTACATTTTGCTGAGATTGATCCTTCCATCACCAAAGCAGGGCAAAGGGTCTTTCACATTATGATAAACGGCGATGTTGCATTTAAAGCCGTAGACATTGTTAGCATGAGCGGGGATGTGAAAACCGCTTTAGTGTTGAACACAACTGTTGCAATTGACGGTCGGACTTTGACAATCAATTTGACGCCTGTTAATGGAAGCTATGCTATAATCAGTGCCATTGAAGTCTTCCAAATTATTCCAGCAGAGGCCAAAACTTTAGCAGTTGAAGGTACATGCCTCACTGTTTCTCTGTGATATTGGCTTCTCTCCGTGTGATTCTGACTTTGCATTATATAGGTTCAACATTCTTTTATCATGGCATTATGTTAGGTTATATTCCCAGATCTAGCTCTTGATACTAAAGTAAACTATATGATTTGATGTCGTGATTGATTTCATCTTCTAAATATTCCTTTATGTTCTGTTATAAAGAAAATAGAATGAGTAATTCTAAACAATTGCTACAAAAACCTAAGAAAATGTTCATTGATGAAACACTAGCCTCTTAAGCCGAATTCTACTTTCATTCATGACTTCAGGTTGGTGCAAGCAGCACATTGATCTCTTTTCCCATCTTTATTTAAATATCCTCCATGTATATAATATACACAGCCTTCGCTTTAGGTTGGAAAAGTCAAATTACAAGTTTAATGCGAGTTTAGATACGAGGAAAAAACTTTTTTGTTGTGAAGGAAGTATTTTTAATCTTGGAAAGTCAAAACGCAAAGTTGCCTGGTTTTGAAACTTAATGTTAGCGGTCATGAGGAGCTAACATGATAATTCCTTTACGTGCATTTACTGATGGAAAATAATTTCCACGGCTTTAGCTTGATCCTCCTAGTTTGGTTAGAGGAGATTTTGCGCGGAGCAGCAGTGATTTTACTCTTCTAAAGTATATTGTTGCTAAATTTGAAATCAAAGAGGAAGCATTTTCTAATGCAGTGTTCTTGTGGTCGTGGTTCTTAATTTTGCCAATATTGTCTTTTGGTTATGATTAATTTAGACGTATTGATTGTACTTTTCTATTTCCTTTAGTCAGTGCTTTGCAATCCCTTAAAAAGGCGTTGCAACTTCCTCATCGTCTTGGGTGGAATGGTGATCCATGTGTCCCACAGCAACATCCATGGACTGGAGCAGATTGTCGTTTTGATAGTGCTCAAAGGAGATGGTACATTGATGGACTGTAAGTTCCAAGCCCTTATTCTTTCTCACGCCTGAAATATTAATTAAATTGATTGTGCTATGTTGCCAGGCAATTGCTGTGTAATGATGTCTTTTGGGATTAGTAATGCAATCCTAGTAAATATGCAATCATAGCATGTACAAGATATTTTACAAGTTTCATTTCTTATGAGGCCTGCATCCCCGTTCACAATCATAGTGGTTAAATCTCCCACCATATGATTATCAATCAAATGCTTTGAGTACCTATTTTAGGTCACAATATCTGCCGTCACAATGCTAGTAGATATGTCTCTGTTGATTGAACATCACCGGGAGGATTTTATGCTAATGATTTCTAAACCAAAGGCATCCAAATGGCACAACCTAGTCCTAAAGTTGATGTCTTTGTTTTCCTTTGTAGATTGAAAATAATATGACGACCATGTTAAGAGGAAGAACCATCTTAATTATTTATCTGTACAATTTCATCTTCCTCCTGGTATGAGGTGGGGTTGTAGATGTTTTCTGGCACTAGCACAGGATCATAAAAGATTGTAACTTACAACATGTTGAGAAGAATATGATTTTCATTATTGGTGTTGTATAATGGGATCCCTTTGTAGTGACAACTTCAAAATCCATTACACTGTCATAGTTTTGTTTAGAAGGACCGGGTTTTATTCCATGGTACTTCCTCCAATCACTAAAGATCTTCTTACTTTTCATTTCCAATCCTTTGACTAAAGATCTTCCTACTTCTACTTTATTCCTTAAATGGAAAGGTTGCTCCCTTGGTACACTACCTTACCCCGTCCCAGATAATTCTACTGGCAAATTGACCCACCTTCACACTCTCCCTAATCTTTGCATTGGTCTTGCATCATCCTATTCACCCATCTCATTTAAGCACTTCATCATATACTTGTGTGTGTGCCTGCGTGTGTGCATGTTTTATGTATATATACTCCCTTACTCTCCCCCTACTTCATTCCATTATTTACTCTAGAGAAAACGTGGGTGGGTAGGTGGGATTAGAAGTTTAAAACTCTAATTCTAAAGAAATCGGAGAGAGATAAAGCTAATGAAAGGTGTACAACAACTAAAATTGACACAGTTTGTATAGATATAGATCTCTTAGTTCAACTATTCATTTAGGATTCAATTATATGTTTAGGATACCAGTAATGTGTATTTTTCTAGATTATGTTTATCTGCAGTAGTGATTGATCATATTATCACATTAATCGGTTTACATCATTTTTCGTGATAAATTATATCTTTTCTGCATTCTCAGTGGCCTTGACAATCAGGGTCTGCATGGTTTCCTCCCTCAAGATATATCAAAGTTGAGTCATCTGCAGAGCATGTAAGTTGCTGTTACTTGCAAGACTTTTGATGCAAGAATGAGTTGCTTTCAATTTTGCATGCTTTAAATTCTCTCTTACCTTGGGGCATTTTTTTATCCAATATTTAACTTTTCTGCGCTACATAGGGTAAAAAATCTATACAAAGGCACTATCTTGTATTCTTGTCTTAATGGTGCTTATAATGTGTGTGGACAGAAACCTTAGTGGAAACAGCATTCATGGGTCTATCCCTCCAGCAATGGGGACCATCAAGACCTTGGAAATTTTGTAAGTGCTGCAATTATTGTTACTCAATCTTGCATTATTTTGGTACTGCCTTTAGAAAACAGGTCTTGCCCCAGTGCTCTCACCCTTTCATTCTTTCCTCCTCACTAATTTTCTTACTATGCAAAATGTCACATGAACAGTTTGCTAATATAACCAGCTGTCAATAATAATAATTTTTTTTTAATTTGAAGTGCATGAAATCAAATGTGCATATTCGAGCTGGGTGCCTTTTTCTTCTAACAAAATTCTTGGATATAATGGAAATTATCAAACAACTTAGTAGATATGGGTGTAACTTGTGAGTTGTAACTAATTGCTAATCTGGCCTTTCGACTGATGTTGCCTTGCACTTATAGTATATGCTGTTAAAAAGTGTAGACCTTTTCCGTGCTTATCGGCCAAAGATTTTAAGGAACTCAGAAAGCTGCACTATGGCCTCTTTAAGGGCTCTTGATGAATGTCTTAGGAAGAAATATTTGATTATAAGTATGCACTACCCTTATTATCTGTGAGAACTTTCGACATTGGAATCTTATTATGCTATCAGTCTATGGACTTAAATTCAAGATGCTTCTTGCCTGCTTAAGATGTGATTTAAGTTAGGAAGGTCTTACCTGAGGCATTGAGATCATTGGACTACTAATGATGTTGTTTATCCCAATTCCCAATTTAAGAAACAAAATATTGTAGCTGAAACTTCTTGTCTCCTAATTTTAAGAATTCAGCAAAGAGACTGACAAACAGGATGAGAAGGATAAGACATCTGCTGCCTCAGCACTTTTTTGGACATTATTGCTTTTTTGAAATATATAGATCAAATATGGTCATCTTATCTTTTATTTCCATCAACTGAATACCTGAATAGTGACATTTCATCCTTCTGGCAGGGACCTTTCGTACAACTTTCTTAACGGCTCGATTCCAGAGACCCTGGGACAGTTGCATTCATTACGAATTCTGTAAGACAGCATTTGGTTAGACTGGAAATTTATTTGCCATCGACAAAACTAATATAAAGTTGTCATGCTGCAGAAATCTTAACGGGAATGAGCTGTCAGGAAGAGTTCCAGCTGCAGTTGGTGGTAGACTGTTGCATAGAGCTAGCTTCAAGTATGTTTCTTAGAATCAACCCGAAGCATTTAACCCTGAAGTGCCCCTTCTTATGCAGTAATAACAACTATACTGGCTTTGCAGTTTTACTGATAATGCAGGACTTTGCGGCATACCAGGCCTGCGTACATGTGGGCCTCATCTTTCTGCTGGTGCTAAAGTTGGCATTGTCTTGGCCATGTCCTTAGTATTGCTGTTAATTGTTGGCTGCTCAATCATTTGGTGGAAAAGGCGGCAGAATATTCTCAGGGCTCAGAGACTAGCTGGTAAGGAAACCCAGAAAACTTCCATGTTAAAGATTGTGATGTAGTTGCTAAAAATCACAAGGACTTGGTTTGGCTTAGCTTTTTTAGTGTCCGAAACACAGTGGAATGGTTTGGTTCCTTTATTCCTTTCCATGTGTTTGATTAGCTAGAAAAAGTTTCACTCCGTTGATGTAAATCCAATCACCCACTTGATACCCTCCTCTACCTTGTACTAACAAATTTGGTTCCCTCCTCAAACAAAAAACCTCTATCAACCCCCAAAGTCTTTCCTCTCTCAGCCCCATCCCCCCCCCCCTCTCCTCTCCCATCAGCGCAGTCTCACTGCTGCCTCACTCTCTTTCCTCTTCCCCAAGCTGCCGAGGAGCCGACAACTTGTCGAGGAGTCCGCCACCAACAGATTCTCCTCTTTTCTCATCACCTTTTATCTCTCCTCTACACTCATCTATGACAACCTATGGGCCACCGCTACTAGACCATGACAACCTCACGCCTGGTGATCACTGCACCTTCTACCGCTGCACGCCCAAGCTGAGCACCCGTACTAATATTTTTTATTATCTTGAAATACATTTTTTTATTTTTCAAGATCTATATAAAAAAGCAATAATCAATGAAAACTAAAATCTGAACCAGATAGTGGTTTTGGTGGTCGGATTTATGGTTGTTGGCTGCGGCAGCAGTGGTGATGTGGTGATGGTGGATTGGAATTTCTGGAGAGGGAGAGAAGAGTGTGAGGGATGGGTTACTTAATTTTTAAAAATTGAACAAACATTTCTACCCTTACATAATAATATTTGTTAATTCCATTAATCCATCTATAAGTTGAACCAAAGAACTTTGGAAGTAACAAAACCTGTTACCATCCCACCCCTCTAATCCATTACATTCCCTTTCCATTCCATAATGTGAACCAAAACAAGCCCGAAAATAGAACTTTGGTTTGGGATTGTTTATGTAATCAACAGTTAGGACTATCATGAAAAAATGAGCAAAAGTTGGGATCGTTCTTGTCAATTTTCCCTGTCTTTGTTGGTAGAGACATAATTTTTCGCTTTGAAGCTTACTATATCTTTATGAGTTAATTATTGATTGATGACTTGTTTCGGTGATTTCCTTCTTTAAACAGCTAGAGAAGCACCTTATGCCAAGAAGCGGACCCATTTTTCGCGTGATGTACAGATGACAATTCATAGTCAAGGGGCTAGGACTGCCTCTGAGAATGGACCTATATTGTTATCTTGAGAGGCAAGGTGGAGCATCATTCATGGAATTGATAAAGGTCAATCCACTGTTTTGCAAAGGGATCCTGAGATAGGAAGCCCCGATCCTCTCCCGGTTTGAATGCGGCAGCTTTGTTGTTGGACGACACCAACAAACAGCCTTATTTTTCTTTGGAGCAAAGCTCTTTTGAGATTATACGCGAGCCTTTAAATTGGGAAGATTTTCAAGAAATATCCATTTCTA